>JAQIXT010000029.1:0-117432 GCA_034700445.1 Stenotaenia linearis | reverse complement strand
GGATATTACGAACTCTCGATATTGCGAACAGATTTGACGGTCCCTTCGAGTTCGTTATATCGAGGTTCAACCTGTAAAATAAAAATAAAAATTATTTTATTTTCTGATCTGATCCAATTCATCAGATGTAACCTTCATACCTTACAAACCTTAAGTTTTAAAAATAATTGTAGCTTTTGAAAAGTTTAAGCCTAGCTTTATTTTTCCAGAGAATATTCTCTGACAGGATTGCCAGATTAATCAATAAACCACAAATTGGACATATTTTGCCAATTTTTTTTTTTGGACAAGAAATTTTTTTGATATACTTTGGGCGATCTATGCAAATAATGAAATATACCTCCTGTTTGTGTATTTATGTCAGCAATGCCACCTGGCAGCGAAAAGTTGCATGAAATGATGGTCACAAGGTTGCTTGGGACTTAGAAACGAATGGAGGTTTTTGAAATTTTGCTTTCTTCAAAACAAATTTTAATAAATTTTAATAAATGAAAATGGAAGTCAATTTTTAATTTCTGTATTCAGACACACTGATTTTTGGCAAAAAAAAAAAAAAAAAATTCCATTATATTCACTCGTAACGAAATTCACGTCCATTTCGTTTCGGAACATGCTCCAAAGCTCTATACCAACATTTGGTATTATTCAATGTTAAAAGGATTTTAAAAACTTGATCTATATTTAGAGCATTTTTCCTACTATGCCAACTGCAAGAAAAAAATAAATAAATAAATAAATAAATAAAAACCTCATTTCCATTACCCAGCTAAAAAAAATTAATAAAAAGTCTGTTTTGCAAAATTTCAAACCAAAAATTAAAATCGATAAATTTTCTACATAAGTCACTAAAATTTTCACTTTGTTTGCAAAAATTACTATTTCTAAATAAATTTTTAATAATTTTTTTTAGCTGGGTCATTTCTTACTGCAAATATTTCTCCAATGGAAGTTTCGCAGTCCTCAGACCTTCTTTTCTACTTTTAGTTATCGAATATGGTTCATTCAAATCAGCAGTTACCAAACCTCCAATTACATAAATATCATCAGAATCAAAGCTCTCCAAATCATTATCACAGTGCGGAGTTAAATAAACCAATTTCTCTTTCGGAAACAAATCTAAATAACTCTTTTCAGTCAAATTCACCAAACATTTCTCACTCCTCAGTTGTGGTATAACGCTACACAGTCCTTCGTCCAATTCAGTTCCTGGTAACAGATTACAAAAATATAAATCAAATGGCTGTCTATTCGATTTATTAAAATTGAAAATTTCACTGAACTCTCTGTAACAAATTCCGATTTCTCTGCTGTCCATCACATTTTGGTAGCCAAAGTCGAAGATAATTTTTGGGCCAAATTGTATGGCATTGTAGATGTTGTTATTGTAAATTTTGTCCATCGTTTCGTCACTGGTTTCCCAGAAAATTGAATTTTGATCAGCTGGTTTTGAGATTTCACTCAAATTTGACTCGATTTGAATTATTTCTGGCTTATTTAGCTCGTTTTCCATTCGGATTTCGCTGTCTTTTAATAATTTATAGAATTTTAGTCTTTTTTGTTTGTCTGGTAGGGTCAGTAGATGAGTCCAGAATTTTTCTGGGATTTTTCTGGGGAGAAATTCGGTTCCAGCGTGCCGGAGCGTCTGGATTTCATCTTCGATTATTTTTCTTTGGTTTTGGGGTGTTGTTTCTTCGGTTGGTGATGGTAAGGTATAAATTTGTCGTAGTAGCTGAGGTTTGCTGATGAATTTGTGAATGATGCGGCTGATTTGTTTAGGCACAGAGAATCCCATTGTTTATGTACGGTGTCAGGATATACAATTTCCAATCTGTTTTCAATAGAAAAGTAAATGAAATTAAAGATAATATCAAGATATAATTAATTTAATAAAACTTTTACTCAAATTGATTGTAATTTGTCCCACCGAGGATGCGCCACACTCGTCGGTTCAAGCCATGCTTCAAGCTTTGCAGAATATTAATTTCCAGTTCACTTGTGATTAAAGGATGTCGATAAAAATTATTTGACTGTATTTTTAACTAAAAAATGAACAAATGTATTTTTTAAAGGATGTAATTAACTATATTTTTAGTTTAATCATATAGCTTTGAAATAAAATTGCTTTAATTTTAATTTTCCATCACACTTTATCTGGTGTCATGACTACGGAGGTTTAAAGGAACAATTACAATTCAAAAACTATCGTTTTAATTTTAAACACATTTAAGAAAACGTAATTCAATAATTATTTGGATAAAACTAAAACCTATGTTTTAAGTTAAAATATTTTTATTTATATAAATTTTTAAAATTAAAATTAAATAAATTCAATTACTGGCACCAACATACCACCGTACATATTACTCAATCGCATCACGTTGCCTTGCACGTTGCAATACGCGATAAGCAGACGTCAAAGCGTGACGTAAAAAATCAACGTCACGACAAATTTCATAAAAGAAGACTAGCCGTAAATCGCTTCCTTTTATTTCATTAATTTCGATAAGCGTATCAACTCTAAAATGGGAGGAAAGCGAAATCAAGCCAACAGAACCAAGGGAAACACTAGGGTAACAAATCATAATTCAAAAACACGACATAAACACACGAAATCATTCATATTTCACTTGTCTTATTTAACAGCCGTCCAGCAGTGGCCGTACGGCGGAAAAACTAGCAACAAGTGGCAATGTCTTCCCGAATTTTATCGGATTTGGAGGTTTTAGCGGCGATCAAGTCCCGGGAAGCGATGATCACGTGAGTGTAAATATCGACGCCGATTTACGTCTCGCGATGAAAAAAATGACAAAAAAAGACGTAACAACCAAACTTAAGGTAAAGAAAAACATATTAAACCTCATATTCATTTACAATAAACTAAATTTTGAATTTTTTCAGGCAATTCAAGAGTTTTCTGACTCGTGTCAAACGAGGTCGCCGGAAGAAATAAAAGCGATGCTCTCATTTTGGCCTCGACTTTTTAATAAACTTTCAATGGTTCGATGCGTCTTAATTTTTAGAATTATATATATTAATTTTTAAATTCTTTGTACAGGATCATGATCGGAGGGTTCGCGAAGCGTTGTTTCAAGCTCACGAACAAGTTGTGGTTCGCACAAGAAAAAATTTAGCGCCATTTTTACGTAGTATTATGGGATCGTGGATTATTGGTCAGTGCGATACATATGCTCCGGCTGCTAGTGCCGCCCAAAATTCATTTAAAGCTGCTTTTCCACCTGCTAAACATGCGGAAGCAGTAGCTTTTTGTAAATCGGAAGTTATTTCGGTGAGTATTTAGTTATTTTTGGATTTATAATTCATGAAAATGAAGAAAATTAATTTTTTTTTGTAGTTAATAGATGATAATTTATTTCAACAAACTGCTCGGACTTTGAGCGACCCAGAGTAAGTTTTTTTGAAATCTTTTGTTAAGTGGAAATAATAAATTTTGTGGTTTTTTTTTGGGTGCAGGACGACACCGGTTGAAGAAATGGAAGCAAAATATATTAGAATTATTACGTCGTGTTTGATAGCGTGGAAATTTATTTTAAACACGATGCCGAAATCTGAGCACGAGACGTTGATGGAAAATTATTCAAAAATGTTATCTGAAGCGAAGTTTTGGAAATTTGCTAAACACGAATCGCCATTGGTATAAAAATTGATAATTTTTATTTTTTTTTAATTTGGAGAATTTAAAAGTAATGATTTTTGTTGATTTTAGATTAGAAGTGGTTGGTTTTCGCTGATATCAACGTTGTGTCAAGTAATTCCGTCAACTTTGAATGAGAAAAAATTATGTCCGTTGGTTTTGGGCAGTTTGGACGATTTTGATGCGATGGTGTCGCCTGTTGTGTGGGAAGCTGCGATGTATACGCTTGTCACTTTTGATGTGAGTGCTGAATATTGATTTGGTTGAAATTGGAATTTTTTAAATTTATTTTATTGATTTTCTTTCTTTTTTTGTGATTTAGAATTGTTGGAATCACGTGAATGCTCGTAAAGCTGTTTTGCCGAAATTGTGGACCGTTTTGCAAGATGGTGGCAATGGGAATGCTAGTATAATTTATCCGAATCTACTGCCATTTTTGAATAAGATACCTGCGGATGTAATGGGAGATCCCATGCAGTTTTACAGCGAATTTTTTTCTAGGATGAGGAAAGGGTATGTATTATGTTGTTTTAAAAATTTTAGTAAGTTTTTAAATGTTTTGGAAATAATATAAAAGAAATTTTTAAAACATTTTTATGAAATTTGGAATTTATTTGAAAAAAATAATAGAAACAAAGATTGTTTAGCTAAATTGTTGTTTAATATATAGAAAAAAATTAACAGAATTTTTTCAAAAATTTTTTGAAAAAGACACTGTAAGAATAACAAATTTGTTTACTTATGCAATTATACAATTTACTAATACAATTTTAAAAAATCGAATTTTTCTTCTGAAGTAAAAAAAAATTTTATAAAAAAAATTCAATTTTTTTCAAAGAGAAAATTCAATTTTTTTTCTGAAATTTAGTAAAAAGAATTCGATCTTCAAATATTATATTTTTAATTTTAGAAAAAAAAAATTGAATTAAATAAAATTCAATTAAAAATTGCATTAAATTAATTATAAAATTTTTGTAAAAATGTTTCTTCAAAAACAAATTAAAAATTTTATCGAAAATTCATAAAAAATATTCTAAATGTTAAAAAAAATTAATAACAAATTTCATTTCAGCTTATCATCACCACGCATCCAATCAATCCTTTCGGAACTTTCCTCCATAATTAAATCATACGTCGAATGTCTGAAATTCATTGCCTCAAAGCACAGCGACAATGGAGACATAAAAATGGAACTATTAATCGCGGATCAGGTAAATTTTTTTATTTTTTATAGTTTAAAAAAAATTATTGTAATACATCTAAAATTTATTTTAGCTCCTTCCCGTGATCCAATCATCTCTTCAAGAGAAATCATCGAAAATCAGCTCAACAAATTTCTACGAACTATTCGTCGATTTACTACAATCCTGGCACAACAACGCACAAAAACTCCACGTCTACATCCTGAAACAATTCGAAGTCACGTGCAAAGAAGTTCTAGAAACAGACATCGACGCCATTTTGCGTCTTAAAGACATTTTCGAATGTTTTCTTGGAAAATCAAAACAGAAAAAATCATTTCGTGTTCAATTTGTTGACAATACCGACGACGACGATGACAAACCATTGTTGAAAATCAATTTACAGTCTTATTTGACTGACGAAAGTCATCCGTTTTACCTCGTTTTGTGCAACGTGTGTCTTTCAGCGCTACAAATCGCTCAGAGCTCAAACTCGATGCCTCATTTGAAATTTTTGTCGTCAATCACGAATTGTTATTCGAAGCCGAAATTTTTGTTGTTTTTGAGCGGAAAAGACGAAACTAGTGTTGATTTATCAAAATCGGGTGAAATTTTTTTTAATCAAATTGTTTTACGGTTATTATCGGTTGATGAGTTTAAAAACGAACCGGAATTTGCTGAAAATTTCATCAATTTGGCGTTTGCTGCTTATAATTGTGCGGAAAATGACTCGAAAGTTGAAATTTTGAATAGTTTGTGTCAGGTAATTGAGATTTTTTAAGTTTTTTAATGATTTTTTTAAACCCTTTTTTGTGCTTTAGGCCAAAAATCCTGCGATTACTGAACAATTGCTGTACAAGGCAACGCTCTATAGAGCTGACGAATCGTTTGAGGGTTGGTTGAAGAGCGAGACGTTGGAATCGACATTGCAGGAGTTAACGCAGCAGTTGTGCTCGTCACAGCCGTCTCCGAATGCGGATATTGTTTGGAGAGTTTTATCTTTCTCGTTTTCGACTGGTAAGTAGATTGTGATGTTGGATTTCAGTGATTGCTGTTATTGTAATTACTGAAGCAATATTTTTAAAAATTGCTATTTTTGAATTTTTAATGTATAAACAGTTGATTTTAATAAATTAATCATTTATTGAAGTCCTAAAATGATCTCATTAAACTGTATTCATTGTATTATAAATTATTACAAATTTTTAGAAAAATAATTAAATCTTTGATTTTGCAGAACCATTGGTGTCGTCTGCATGCCTTGCCAAGATTTTAAACATCTTTCAAGGAGCGCTCTCACGAGAAAGTCTGCATTTGGAGCCATCTTTGCAGTTTGTTTGCAACTTGGCGTCCAAATTGTTCGTTAACTTCAAGGAATGTTGGACGATTTCTTCGACGAGTGAACTTTTGGTTACTATGTTCGCAATTACGAGTCAACCCCCAAATAATTTGTCAGGTAATAATTTTTTTTTTTTTTTTTTTAAATGAGAAATTAAATAAAGTTGTTTGATTTTTTGTTCTTATTGCAGAAAATATTCTTTCGCAAGTGGAATCAACGTGGCTTCTGGGAATTAGTAGTTTTGCGGCTTTGAATAAAGAGTTGGCTTCGTCTGATTTGATTGGTCAGGTGGCAAGTGTGGTGCAGAATAGTATTTTGCTGGAAAATGTGACTGTAAAAAGGTTGGTATTCGAGTGATATTCCTAAGTTTTAAATTTATGTTGAGGGAATTTTTTGAAATGTTTAATGGGAAAAAAGGATTTGTTATGCGTAATGTGTTTGAAGATTTGATGACATTTTTAGCCTTTTAAAATTTTTTGAAATGTATTTTTGATATTTTTACTCATTTTAGATATTTTTTCAGACGATTTTTAGTTATTTTAGACATTTTAATGACAATTCCAGTCAATTTTCTATATTTTTCTGAAGACAAATTTAGTCAATTTCAGACAATTTTAAATATTTTTTTAGCCAAATTTAGTCATTCAAACAATTTTAGATATTTTTTAAAGATAAATTTAGTCAATTTTAGATATTATTCTGGCAATTTTAGACATTTACCCTAATTTTTCGTGGTTTTTCTAATAATTTAGTTATTTTAGACACTATTTCAGATATTTCTATAGTCATTTTAGACATTTATCACCCAATTTTAGACATTTTTCTGATCGTTTAGTCAATTTAGAACTAAATCACTTTCAATTATTAACACTATCGATTTTCTCTTACCAGCTTATTGCGTTTAGTCGACACCTCCTGGAAACTCTTCAACACCTTACAACTAACTCAATCAGACTCCCAAACATCACTGGGCGACATCGTAACACTATTTCTCCCAACAACCTCAACATGGCGTCGACTCAGACAGCAACTGGGCACCGAATGGAAAATCAACGCCGTCCTCAACGACTCTCTCGTCTTCACCGACCAAATCCCAGAAGAAATCACCCACAAATCAGAAAACCTCAACTACATCTCGATGGCGACATTCGTCGCACAATTCTTAACGAAAAAACTCGAGGAAAATCCTTGTAAAAAAATCAACATTTATTTATCGGATCACATCAAAGAGATTTTACACGCGATCGCGTTCTGCGAAACGAGCGACAGCGTCGAACGGAAGAAAAACTACAACGAAATCGTTTCGTACTTATCAAAGGAAGTCCCGGCACAACTGAAAAAAATTATTAGCGAAATGGAATCGGAAGACGCCGAGCAGATGATGGCCGAAATCGAAAATCTGAGCAGAAATGAGGGTCATTTGTGGTCACTGTGTTACGTAAAAGCAGTCAAAATCGTTCCGAATTTGATAAATGGACAAATGGAACCGTTTAATTGGAGTGAAGTTGAAAATTCCTCTTTTTTCCATTCGTTTTTCGTGACTCAGGATCGATTTTACCCGAATTGGGCAGCTAATCCTTTGAATTCTGGGAATTTCGACGGGAATTGTGAAATTTCGAAGTTGATCGAACTGATCGCGTTGTCTCGTAAACAGTTGGAGAAGTGCGACGAAGAGGATGTCGATGCGCAGAAGTTCGCTAAAAATGTTTTGCAGTTGTTTATCTCGTGGCAGGACAAGAAACCGGATGTTGGAGCAAAGGATTTTGTCGGTGTGACGTTGAATGTTGAGATGTTCAAATTTGTTTCGACCGTTGTTGGGAAATTTGGTGGAATTTTGGAACGCAAACATTGGGATTTTGTGCTGTGTGGATTGTGTTTATGGTTACAGGTGAGTTTTTTGGATTTTTTTTTTTTTTTAAATAATTTTTTTTTTTTTTTTTTTAGAATTGTGTTGAGCACGAAGTTGATGTTTTACGGAAGTCGAGTACGTTGGTTGATGTATACGAATGCTGCAATTTGTTTAAAGGTGTTTGTGATCACGTGACGAGTGGTCATGTGTCGTTGGAGAATCATCCCGAATTGGAGACGGAATGGAATGAGTTTTTTAGTGATGGGATGTTTCCGATTCTGTTACGGTTGTTGGTTTCGATTTCAGGTAATTATTTTTTTTTTTAAAAAAAGGTTGAAAACAGGTTGAATTTTAAATTTAAATTTAAATTTTATTTTAATTTCAGGAATGAAAGACAACACAAAATTAACCAACGCTGAGAACAAACTTATCATTTCGCTCACTTTGGCTTTGGAGAAAATCCCAGTGAAATGTCTAGAAACGAACCAATTACCAAAACTGAAGATCGACCAAGACCTGCATATACCAGAAGATACAAAAATGTTACTGGCTCACTTGTCACCCCTCCTTTTGTCACCCATGCGACCCATCGAACTTTCTGCGTACCGAATTTTAAAGAAAATTGCTCCAGTTTTAGCAAAAAGCGCCGAAAATGAGGAAATATCAGACGAAATTAATGAAAATCCAAGGTTTGTTTGAGTTTATGGTGAAAATTTTTTTTTTAATTTTTTTTTTTTTTTTTAAAGACATTTGCCATCGGCTTTGAAAAATTTATTGATTGATATGACTGCCATTGTGAATTCTTATTTCGCCGAAGTTGGGACTAACGAAGGACCGGTTGATTTGGAACCCGAGAGTTCGGTGTTTTCCTATGTGATGTCGTATTTGTTGACATGGGATTTGGTCATGGAGTTGCTCAGTTTGGTTTCGTCAGAAGTAATTATTTTGATTTTGATTTTGATTTGTTTGTTTGTTTGTTTATTTATTTATTTATTTATTTTGTAGTTGCGATCGGAGTATTCAGAATATTTGCATTCGTCTGGTTTGATGCCAGATCTTTTAGCTAATTTGTTTAATTTGATACCTGAAAATGCAAGTTTGATCAACTTTGCTCAAGGAGGTGATGAATCTGTGCCGAAGACTATGTTTTCAGTGATGCCAAAGTTGGATTTGAGAGGTAAGGGGATTTGTAGTGGAATTTTCAGCTGCTGTTGAAGTTTTGGTTTTTTTACTCGGGTTTGGTAATTGGAAAATTTTGATTGGTAAATGGAAATATGATTGAAGTGTAAATTTTAACTAAAAAGTGGAATTGAAAAATGGAAAATTTTGATTGAAAAATAGAAATTTAATTGAAAAAAATTGTGAAAAAATGGAAATTTTCATTAAAAAAGGAAAATTTTCTTTGAAAAATAGAAAATTTCATTGAAAAATGGAAATTTTTTATTTAATTATGAAAAATCTTTATTTAAATATGGAAAATCTTTATTGAAAAATGGAATTTTTTTAAACAAAAAGTTGCAAATTTTGATTCAGAATGAAAAATTAACAAAAAATTTAGTTTTCTTCACTAAAAATCTCAAAATCAATTACAAATTAAACAACCTTCATTAAAAAATCCAAACAATTTTATTAAAACTGAACAACTGAATTCAAAAACCAAAAATTAAATTTTTTTTTTATTTACAGATAAAAGTTCATCACAAGAACTAAAACATCTATCCTGCCAAGTATATTTCCAAGCAATTAAGAAACTTCCAGCCCTTGTCCGACAATGGTGGAACAACCAAGACAAACAAATGCTTAGTTTAGTCGAGCGCATCACATCCAAATACGTCAGCACAATAATTTTGAGCGAAGAATTACAAGCCGTACAGAACTCAGGGAAGAATTTCGGAAACATGGTCGTGCGCGCTCGAGTCAAAACCCAAGAAGTTGTGGCTGTGTATACGATCGACGAAGTTTCAATGGAATTAATAATCCGTTTAGCTCCAAACCATCCTTTGGGCCGTGTTACTGTGGAATGTGTGCAGAGAATTGGGGTTGGTCACACGCAGTGGCGGAATTGGATGTTGCAATTAAATACTTTTCTGATGTATCAAGTAAGGAATGGATAATAATTTTTGGAATTTTTGTCTAAAATTTTTTAAAATTATTTTACAATGTCTGAAATTATCTAAAAATTTGTCTAAAAATGTCTAGACAGTTTTTTTAGACAATTTTCTATCATTATAGCCAGATTTAGACAAGATTTTATACAATTTCTACCAATTTTTAGATATTTCAAATGTTTTTAGACAATTTAAGGAGATTTTTAGACTGTTTTTAGATAATTTGTAACAAATCCAGACAAATATTATGTAAAAAGTCTACAAACTTGTAGAAATTGTCTAAAATCATCTGAATATTAGCTATTATTACTTTAAATCGTCTAAAAACGTTATTAAATTGGTTAAAATGGTTCAAAATAGAATGAATTTTCTAAAAATTATCAAAAATAATATGAATTTTACAATTAATTGTCTAAAATTGTATTTTTTAAATACCTAAAACATTTAAAATTTTTAATTATTTACAGAATGGATCCATTTTGGATGGACTAAGTCTATGGAAGCGTAATATAGATAAGAAGTTCGAAGGAATTGAAGAATGTTACATTTGTTTCTACGTTTTGCACGGATCAAATTGCCAGTTGCCGCGTCTTGTGTGTCGCACTTGTAAAAAGAAGTTCCATTCAGCTTGTTTGGTAATTTAATTTTTTTATAATTAGAATTTATTATTTTACTAACGACTTTTGTTTTCATTTTAGTACAAATGGTTCAGCACGAGCAACCAATCGACTTGTCCCTTATGCCGTAATTTATTTTAATAAAGAAAATTATTTCCTGTAAAATTTTGTAAATGCAAGTAATTTTGAAATGAAATTGTGAAATAAACTTGACAGATTTGATATTATTTTTACCGTAGACAAGTCAATGCTCAAAAATCCAGACATATTACACTGCATAGGTGAGTGCAACCCTTTCAACACAACCGTTATTAAAAATCTCCTGATTGAACAATCATGTATGTCTGGATACTGAACAGTTTTTAATAATCTTTAAGTACAGTCGGACCCGCGTGTAGCGTCAATCAAGGGACCGGGCTGAAATTGACGCTATAAGTGGGTTGACGCTACAACCGAATTCGTTAAAACTCCTACATTTTGGCCAGACCGCACCAAAAGTGACGCTATAAGCGGGTTGACGCTATATCCGAGGTCGCTACTCGCGGTCCGACTGTATGTGATCAGGGGTGGATTTAACACGTAGCTGCGCATGATCGCATTAGCCACTGGCGACCTATAAAATAGTATATTAAAATATTAAAATAGTATCTACATGGACAAAGCCCAAGTGATTATGTGCTCCACTCCTTCCTGTAAACAGGGTCTTTTGTAACTTGTAGAACTGTAGATAAGAAGTCTGTCGAGGCCATTGACGCTACATTCTTTTGCATATTTTATTCATTCCCAAAATATGGCCTATATGTCCAAAAGGATGACCAAAAAGTATTTACATTTAGATAACTTGCAAAATAGGATTGCATCACTTTGGGACTTGAAATTTTCAAAAACTTTTAAATTAATGTCTATGTTTTTAAATATTGCTTGATAATTTAAAAGTTTTAAAGATCAAACATTATTTAAAAACAACCTAATCATTGTCGTATGTCACCGTAAATTTAACTCAATTCGTTGCTCATCCCCCACGCTTTAGTGCTCACTGGCGCACCTCGCAACTCAACCACGTACTGCCTCACAAATTTCTGACGGCACCCATTAACAAGGCTGAAATTTAACAAAACTCGTAGTTTTGTCTCGTACATTACAATAAGTTCACAACCACATTCTAAACGATCAAAACCGCAAATTCATTTTAATCCCACAAATCAAATACAAGTTTCCATACAATTTATTCGTGGTGAAATATGGTGGGAAACGACATTGCCAACCTTTCCTTGCCTTTTTTACTTTTCGATTCGCGTCCAGAAAACGTGTGCGAACGTTGAGCGCCTTTCGTAATATCTTTTCCAATAACTTGTTCGTACGTTTTCATAACGGTTCCTGGTGTAACCGTATTGCACAACGGATGTGCGCATTCCGACGACTGCATTTGACATTCCTCGCCTCTCGTACTTGTATCGTCAGAATTAACGTCGTCTAATCCGACGCGACTGGTCAAACTCGCATGCGCCTTGGTCGACTCTCTCGATGACGGTACATCGTTGGTATTGGTAATACTTTGCTGTTTCAATACAGGCAGCGTATTTTTTGTGTTGAACATGATCATGTGATCCAATGTCATTTTCTTGATCTCTTCATCGAGCATTTTTTTCATTTCGTTCGGTTCGTATTCGGAAACTATGCTGATGTCGTCTTCGTCTTCATCTTCAGCTACGCCTTCATCCTCGGAACTCGTGTATTCATCTTCGCTGTTATCCGGTGTTAATTCGTATATATCTTTTCTTAATAATCCAGATCTGTAAGAATTAAATTTATTTGTATTTGTATGTTAATAAGACATTTGTGGGTTGAAAGTTATACAATCAAATATTTCTTAAATTGGAGCAGTGCTTACATATTACGGAAACCATTGCATGATTAGTTATTTTAACGGGATTAAAAAGGCGTAGATAAATCGAAGGCTTATAGTAATTGCTGGTGGCTTCAGCAATAGGCACTTATTTACTGTAGATCTTCAAAACCATTAATTAATGGGCTTTGCTTTAAGAAGTATTTGAAGTCTAGACTTTCTATTCAATGATACAATACTTAACCTGCTCAAACAGGAAACCGACGAGCCTGAATCCGGTCTACGAGTTTTCGCTGACGATGCCGGTTTCGTAGAATTCATACTCGAGCACGGACCCAGCGATATGATTGACGATTTCGGTTTGTTCGATTTCATATCTAAATTCCCAAATCCTACTCTAGATTTAGCTGACACCACCGATCTCGTCTCTATATCTCCAGACCCTTGTTTAGACTTGGCACTCGATAAAACTGATAATCTGCTCGTAACTTCCTTTGGTAATTGTAATTTATCAACATCGTCATCGACTCTGGCCAATTCTGGATCAATCGTTTTTATAATTTCCCTAACGGAATTTCTGTTCGTAACCTCATCAATGTCGAATCCTATTTCGTTACCGAAATTGGCCGAATTGTACAACCGAAACATTTCTCGCGCTTCTTTCCGAAGCGGTTTGATCGTCGCCACGTAATCGATCGGGAGTGGCTCGAATCTGGTGCTGGGAACTTGAGGTTTAATGGGAACTACGGTCACTGGGGGATTAACGGTCGAAAACGGCAATGGACCAACGGTGTTTTTGTTTCGTCGATTCAAATCTTCTTTAGAGAAACTGTCTTGCACGAGATACAAGTCGTCAATGTTAAAACCTTTGCCCAACATCAAACTTAGCTGATAAAGAGACTTGAAACCGGCAGCTGGTGCAGTTCTCGTCGTTTTCCGGTTTTTTTTGCTCGGTTTGATAACTTGTCGAGGCTTAATCGTGGTTTGCATGTCGATAAAAGCAGATTTTTGATTCAGTTCTTGTAGAAGTCGATGCGATTCTTCGGTGTACACATCACGTTCGTACCTAAAATTGTTAAAAGATATTTAGAAAGTTGTGAATTTAACAAAAAAAAATTAGTTAATGAACTGACGTATATGGTTGAATTCTGTGTTGGTGTCTGGTTCGAGGTTTGGCCAGCGACTTAAACTTATTTTTACGTTCGTTTAATTTTGAAATATGGCTCTGGGTTTCCGAACTCAGTACGTATGAACCATTTCGACCAAATTCTTCGAGGAATCGTTGATTTGGTATTTCAGGCTGGACTTGGAAACTGAACGATTCCGTGCTGTAGTCGGTTGTCATTGGTACTTAAGTTTGGTATAAATCGAGTTAAAATCTTGTTACTGTTGCTTGTATTATGCGGTATTAAAATGAACTTGCGCATGATTCATTTCAAAGACTTATACCCGCCATTAATAAATGTACTATTGTAACAAAAGAATAACGTGATGTTGAGTTATTGTTTAATATTTTTATTTAATCAAGATTAATTAATTGTTAAGGGCTTTTCCTTTACTGTCTTGGAATAGAGAATTTACATCTTCTATTGCCCAAATCTTCTCTTTCTATATAACGGGTTTCTATATTTCTCTTTAGGCCTCTGTCCGTCCAGGCTCTCTGATTGGTCGAAGAAGCTTTTGAGTGGGGGTGGGGGGGGCAAAGGTGACGTCATCACAATTCAAACTCTAACCGTGAAAAAAGGGTTACAGCAACTTAAATATTGCTGAAACAAACAAATAAACTCGAAAATCGAATTCTTACAATTTTTTAGCCTTGATTGACTGGTTTTAAGACTTCGATGGCTAAAGAAATAAATTCAATTCTTAAGAAATTGTTGGTTTGTCTCGCAATTCGTTTTTTTCACGCCGATCGCGGAAAACGGATTTTAGCAACTTAAATGTTGTTCAAATGAACAAATAAATACAAAAATTGAATTCGACACTCATTTTTCAATTTAATTTTACTAATTTCATTGTTTTAAATTTCATTTTTGTTTGTGGAAATTGGAATGTCCATGGGTACCAGCTAGTGCAAAATAATATGATTGATTGATAGATTGTAAGGTCACGTGATTTAGAGTGCCACTTGCCCAAGTATATAAGGAGGACGCGAAGCATCTGTTGACCACTTGCGTTTGTGTATTGGAAGAAGAAGGAGGTGGATTAAATACCAAAGCAAAAGTTTTATTCCATATATCTACAAGTGTCTGTTTGGTCTTGTCGGTTGTTTTTAGTCTATCCATCTGCTTTTCCCGACTTAAATATGAATCCATCAACTAGTACGGTGCAGCAGCCAACGACTCGTGCTCTGCGGGCTCTCGCTTTGGAGTACAAGAGCAGTCAAGAAGAACCTGTCGAAGGCTTTCGGATCAAATTAGTCAACGACGATAATTTGTTTGAGTGGGAAGTTGCAATTTTTGGCCCTCCAGATACTTTATACCAAGGTGGATATTTTAAGGCTCACATGAAGTTTCCATCAGATTACCCATTCTTGCCTCCGACAATTCGTTTTCTAACTAAAGTTTGGCATCCAAATGTTTACGAGAATGGTGACCTATGTATATCAATACTTCATCCACCGGTGGATGACCCTCAGAGTGGTGAACATCCATCTGAAAGGTGGAATCCAACTCAAACTGTGCGAACTATACTGCTAAGTGTAGTTTCTCTCTTGAACGAACCCAACACCTTTTCGCCAGCAAATGTCGATGCGTCTGTCATGTTCAGACGTTGGAGAGATTCCAAAGGCGAAGACAAGGAATATGAAAATATAATAAGGAAAGAAGTGAGCGCAAGTCGGCTGGAAGCAGAAAAAGACGGCATAGTGGTGCCAACAACGTTAGAGGACTATTGTATCAAAACCAAGACCATGGATGGTTCAGCCAAGACCATGGATGATTCAGTGGATATGACCGATTTTTACAACGATTTTTACGAAGATGACTATGCCGACGACCTAGACGACGAAGACGAGGAGGAGTTCGATGAAGATAATGAGGACGAAGATAATGTTTAAACTTCTCCCGCCTCACAATTTCAATAGGACTACACTATCCTTATTATTTCGTATTTAAGGTATAAAGTGGGTGTGTGTTTACAATAATAATATTTAACAGATGTACAGTATTTGTCACAAAATCATTGTATTACTGTCAGCTTTTTACTTCCAAAATTAAATTCATCTTACTATACTTCTTATACTTATTCATATTATTATTCTTTTTACTTGGGGGAAATCCCATCTCTCTAGCTCCTCCTGGTCCCTTGCGTACTTCCCTTTGGTGATGCCAAGAATTGATAACTATAGGTCCTAGTTATCAATTCTTGGTGATGCTAAAGAGAGCCCTGTTGCCTCCAATTGGATCGGGATCATGGTTTCCTCTTGTTGGTTTTGCCATGGCCCTTTCTTGTACTTGTGCAGTGCAGAGAAGCCTATTTTTCTAATAAGTTACATGTCTTATCTTTTACTATTACTACACCTCCAAAAATTCTTCTTTCTTTAATAATCAAATCAGAGTGCAAATGAAGTTGTAATTAAGAAAAAACTATTTGCAATTTGTGCATCTGCATTTATTTTTATACAGGATTGCATTGAAATTTCACAATTTGTTACAATTTTTTTAAATCTAAATGACTATAAAAGACAAAAAATATCGACATGTACATACACATAATTTAATTACTTTCGGTATATACAAAAAAAAATCTTTACCACTAAATTTGAAGGGGAAAAATTCAAGAGGGAAAACATGAAAAAGGTGAAATAAACTACAATTAACATTTGGCAAAAGTAAAAATAAAATAAAAGATAAAAAGAAAAATATACCATCAAAAACCACACAGGAATGGAGAGAACAAGATGATGTAAGTACTACAATACTTGTTTAAGGTGCCACAAATATATCGAGATAGAGTAAAGTGTACTTGAGTACATACGATAGCAAAGATTTCCATCAATACACTAGATAGAAATTCCAATCAACTAAATTTCATAAAACTTTTTTGTCTCTTAAATTTTTTTTTAAATAAATACTTTTTTAAATTTCCTTTTTCCTATATTTTGTAATTAATTTGTTAACTATTTGAGCAGATGATGATAGTCTAAAGTTGTTGCATCTGCTTTACAGCACTAATTGATAGGGATGCATCGATATAGGGTTTAGCCAACAATTGACATGCCAATTGTTGAGACCATCCACAAAAATTATCAATTTTTAACTCCCCACTTTCACTTCTCTTCTGGTTTAATGTAAGTTAAAGTTAATTTATTAATTTTATTGTTTTCTTAAGTTCTAAATTTTTATATTTTGTGAAAATTGTAAAAATTACCATTTTCAATGACTAACTTAATGGTACTTTTTTAAGCTCATAGTAGGACCAGCCTTAGCAATGCAGAATCTAATGTGAGTACGAAGTGAATATAGGGCAAGGCAGTCTGGTTGGCTACTCCAGGCATTATATTTCAGGCCTTAGCATTAGAAAAGGACAAGGAAGATTATTAAACAACAAAAGGAAGAGCCTTATATTCACGTAAGTTTAGAAAAGGAGATTTAGCCATTATTCCAAAATAAATTGATTCGAAAATTACTTTGGAAATTTTGCTAAATCAGTTTGAACCTAATTCAAAAAAGGTGTTTATGCAGTTGGGGATTATGGTAATCTAAAATTTGTATTCTACAAAAATCAAAATGATATGGGTAAATAAAAAGTTCTCACATAAGTATTATCCGTCCATTGTGTAAACTACAGTTTTCATGGATACTTCAGAAAATATTTCCAGCAACAGTTTTCCTCTTCTTTCCTTTACTGTCTTTAGCTCCATCTACCTTTCACAATAAAGTGACATTTTAAAATTGGGTTCCTTGATAATTTAAAATATAATTGTAAATGTATGTGTCTCAGCTATTTGGTATTTTCCTTGCTTAAGAGATTCATCTAAAGTCAACCCTGTCTCATCTTTTATACGTCAGTAATTTCATACTATTATTTGCATTTTAAAAGTTCTTAAACCTCACCTCCAATTTAGCAGTAGAAATTAAGCTGACATTAAGTAAACAATCTTGCCTTGCACCTCCTCTCTCCCTACTCATTTCTATCCATTTTTGTCTTTTCAAAAATTTTCCCATTTGAAAGTAATTTGTGGATGGTCTCGAACAAGAAAATAGCACTGACTATTGTGAAGTACTATTGGATAAGGTTATTATATTACTCCACTCTGGCTGACATATCAGATAACCAAACAACTTTCTACTTTGGAATAGCTAGTTATATATTTTAATTCAGAGAAAAATTTGAAAATATGCTGTTATTTTGAACTTCATAGCACTTCTTGAAAATTTGAACTCTTACAATTTTCCACCATACCAGCCAAGATGGGATAATAAAGTATTGGTCATGCAGATTATTGGTGAACCACTACTAATCGATTTTAAATCAATTTTTGTTTAATTATTCAAATCTGTACTTAGTGCATTTCTGAACTAAGGAAAAAAAAAATTTTTTTTCAACTTGGCACATTTCAACATAGAATGAGTGAGATAGAAGAGATAAAGAGAGATAAGAGATTCTATAATTATGGACGATCACTACTAAATGCACGTTGTCCAACAAGAAAATAAAATGGAAGAAATGATGAAACGGCAATTCCATTTCTTTCGATACAAAATAAGCGTAATTTAATGTCCTGATTAATTACGACCGAGCAGAATCTCTCTTATCTATTTACTACCACATATGTTTGAATAGGAAAGTATTTACAAGTGATTATTAGAATCATCATTCATACGAAGTCAAGAAAAGAAAAAAAAATTGTATATACAAAAGAACATTTCATTTTGATTTCTCATTTTCTTCAAAACTCCACGATCCTTGCCTGCGAATCTGGTGGGAAAACCCGTTATCAAAATACTCTTGTTTGTACAATCAGACTGCTTTCTCCATAAAAATATTATCGTTAAAATAAAAATAAAATAAATACAAAATAAATACAAAAAAGTAGCATTGGCTGTCATGCTATTCTCAAATTCATCGGAGTGACACACCCGTTTCGATCCAACAGGGAAAAAGAGCACAAAGTTGGACCCGAGATGAAACAGCTGCCATTTATTGAGTGATACCTCCGAGAACGAGAAAAATTTGGGGAAGAAAAATGACGTCATGATCGAGCATTACTTTGGGTATTACTTATACATATGTATGTATTATTGTGTGTTTACAAATCTGAATGTTTGCTGGTTGAAATGGGTCGTTCCTTTTTGGCTTGTGGTGGAGTCATGTAGACGTTTTTGCTATCATATACCAAGTACTGCTCACGAGACCCGTCGTGCTCTTTAGTCGTGGAGCCCGGCATCGGAGGTCGTTCTGAGAATGCGTCCCGCGGTTTCCATACGGGGGAACCCAAAGGCTTGCCGCTCTGAGATGGCGTGTAATTTGAAGGCGCGTTGCTGGCCTGGATCAGTTTGGCTGCAGTCGAACCGGTCGAACCTGTCGATAACGTTGACGTTGTACTCAGGCTCAGATGATTTGGGGTACGACCCAAAGTCGGTTTCATGCTCGCGTCCTTGTCAGACTTGTCCGATTTGTCTGACTGCGAATCTTTGATCAATTCCGACCTGGAGTCTGACAGATCTTTGGCCGAGCCTCCGTCCACGTGATCTTTGGCGCCTCTGGAGCGGAAATCGACGTTGTCGTATGTTTCAAGATCGTTGTCGATGTTGCCCGAAGAGTGTCTTTGAGGTCCCCGTTGTCCTTTCTTCTTGTTGCTCAGTGTACGAGACACTGAATCTCCCGGTTTTCGATAGTGGCCGTATTTATCTTTTGTGAGCGGCTTCGTCGCCGGGATGTTCATGTTACGCACACTTTCACGAATGATTTGTCGGATGGTCTTCAGGAAGGCATTGCGAAAATCGCTCGTGCTAAAAATATAATTTAAATTAAATACAATCTACTATAGTTTCAAGAAAATAATGGTAAATGAATACAACTCATCATAGCATTACTCCTTCCAGTACTTTTATCAGAACATTTATTCTAACAATTTGAATAGTCATTTCATTTGTCTTCTAGCTCAAAACATTCACTAGGTCCATTGACTTTACAAAAGCACTCCACAGCACTCCAGGGTGCCTCAGAGCACCCTGGTTTATACAAAATAACACACCTGTTAGAGAGATGATAAACCTTCTCTGATCTCCTTTGAATTTGCGATTTGAGATGAATTAGTTCCCACATAAAATGGGATTCCACATCCTTCATGGTACTTGCCCGAACTTGAACTTCGGTTACTGGAATCAAAACCTGATAACGTATAATCTCAACTTCAGCGTGATTGCTTTTGCTTGATCCACCCTGAATCCGATTTAAAAATGTTATTTAAAACACATTGCAACCGTTTTATAAAAACCTAACCATCAATTTCTTCTTCTGACGAATGCGTTCTTTACATAGAAAAACGACAGCCGACTTGAAGACGAAACACATGGCATGTAATTCGAGGCCCTTCTTGATCTTGCCGAGAAAATCGGAGATGTTGAGCCACTCGACACCACCGTAATAAAGCAGTTCTCCAGGACTCAAATCCACGTGCTGAAAAACTCAATTCAGTTTCATCAAACTCGATTATTCCAGTGTAAAATAATTACCTGTTTAGAGGACTTGAGATGTTGCCGGTACAAATGATCAAAAATAGCACCGTATTCCTCGTGGATGCGCTGCATTTCATTGATATGTTCAGCCACTTTCTCCATTTCCTTTAACGCTCCTAAATATTATTTAGTTCTTTAATTCACTTAATAGAAGCTAAGTGTTAAATTGGCACAACTAGTTTGGATTTAAATTTGACAATGTTTGCTCTTGAAATATGTTTGTCTTGTAAGTAATTAATATCTGAATTTCAATGACTAAATCCCACATTTTATTTATGCACCAGTTGCTTTTCTTTTCTACTGCTCGAAATGGAAAATGGGAAATTTTAACCACTGCTTTGGGGTAAAGTCAGAACAGGATGTGCAGCAGTGAAGCAACTGAGAGGCAGTTAGGACCATAAATGGACTTGGCACGGCCTATTACTTGCCATTGCAACCAATGACCAGAGGGTTTGCTTCTCATGTTGACCTATCACTTAAACAAAACTTTAAAAATAACATTAGAATTTATTAGACAAACAAGCTACATGATTATGTTGCTTTTCTGTCCATGCAAATGGTATCTAAATATTATCTAGGTTTCGGATTTAAATGTCTTTATTTTACATGTATAGTATTAATTTAATTTTAATTATCGTTTTACTTCTTCAAATAATTTTTCTCTAGTTTTCTAACCTTTTGTACATTTAACTTGTTTTGCCATTGTCTAGTTTTATTTTTTTGCAATTGTTTGATTGCCATTGGGAATACAGGTTTCCTGTGCAATCAGATTGATTTGTTTTTATACAAGCCGTATGTATCGTTTGTTTTTACAAGCCAGCTACATGAATCGTTTGCTTTACCGAGATTTATTGACATTTTATGTAATTTCATCAATATATTACACTCCTTCCACCTGTTGGAGGTCATTTTTAAGATTTCAAGACTTCAGTCTTCTCAAAGCAGCAAATTTGGCCTGTGATTACAGGTCAACTTGCTTATGTAAGTTTTACTTGTTGATATATCATTAAGGGCTTAAGGAGTAAGTAAAAATCATTAATGCTTGAACTTGATATTATGCCGTGCTTGCCAAATGAGCAATTCTATGTAATGATCCTTTTTACTCAGTCATTGACTGTCATAAAATTGAACTTAACCCAATCTAGAGCTCAGAGTTGAGCCAAAGTTTTATTATGTAACAGTTGGAGCAAGAAATTCTTAACATATTTCTCCAAACATGAAGTGCCATTTTGACCTGCTCCAAAATAAACAATTGCAACATAAAGTAACCTGCAAGTTTGAGATGCTCTTCAGAATTCGGCTCAGTCAGATGTTTCATTTGTTGAAGCAACAGTGGATATTTGAGGATCCTCTGAATAGGTTTGATCAAGTAGGACTCAAGTGTGGATGAATGCTGTTGCCTCGGGTTACGAGCCTGAAGAAACTCTCGCAGCATTTGATTTCCTTCGCCTGAAAAGCGCCCTTTTTCAAAAAATCAATCGTCAACTAGTCGATTGGCACTGCAGTCTGCTTACTAGGATGCAGCACTTTCTGAGCCTTCGAATGACTGGCACAGAAGGAACTGTACAGCTTGAAGTGGTTGGCGTAACGCAAAAATGAGTCGGCCAACGCAATTATCACATTCTAAGAAACAAAAAGAAGCGTTCGATAATTGTCTAAAGGAAAGATTATTGTAGTAAAAAGTAACCTTATACTGCTTCGGCTGAGTAAAATTGTCCAAATCGACTTCTCTCCTGATGGCTTTCTCTAAACTCAATAGAAAAACTCTTTGGAAAGCGACGATTTCTTGTATATTACCAAATAACGCGCTGATCTCAGCACTCGACAGGAACGTTTCTTGCTTTAGTGGCTCGAGATAATTCTCCAGTAGGTTATTCAAGTGCTGCAAATACCAGTCTCAAATTATTATATTTATATCAGAAACAGGTGTAGAGTTATTGCTAATTTATGAGCAGTATAGTAAATCCCATCTAGCACAAAACGTGTGACTGTTCCCAGATTATCTAAATATTCAGAAAATTTCCAATTTCATAAATTACCTTCTTAAATATATCTCCAAAAAACCATTCATTGGATATTTGTGAAAGTTTACACAGCATCCATTATAGAAATAATGTCCTTGGAAAATCTAAGAGATGGCCAAAAATGATATCCTTAGGGGACCTAACTAAAGGATGTGCCAGAAACAATATTTTATGAGCATCTAAGGGATACCTCAACATTGATACCATAAGTATGATAGAATTACAGTCGAAGATTTAGTATAGCGGGTGTGCCAAAAAGAAGCGCAGAAAGCATCCTAGTTCAATAAATGTGACATCAGTGAATGTTCACTTATGCGGATCTCCACCAAAACATCATCAATTGGATGTCCTGATGATCTATAATTGGATGTGGCATTCTTAAATGCCCACAAAATATCCCTAATAAGATATGACATCCTTTGGAAATACAGTGGAGATCCTGTGACGTCTAATGAGGAGGTTCTATGAATATCCATATGTGACATTTCAAAAATAGAAGTATGACTTTTTGTTGATATAATAGGAAATGTCCTTGTGCTATGTTGATCAGGATGGGATGGTTGATGGCATCAAAATCCTAGGAGCACCCAGGGCTCAAAAAATTAAAACGGTTCTTTTTTATCTGCTCGTTGACTAACAATGTGTGAAATTGTGCAGAACCCTCGTAAAATGAGACACAAATAAGTCTTTACATTATCAATTTGTAAACATTCCTTATATAGTATTAGTTTATAAAGTTTTATATGTTGGCTAGTGGGGAGAGCTGCTGAAACTTTCTATTTCCCAAACACCATGGGGCGCTACATCAAGGGAACAACAGGGCCAAGAATCATCCATAAGCTAAATATTTATGATTTACACTTTAGGGATGTCCTGTGGATATAAACAGGATGCCTCTATAGATATCTTTATGCTGTGTGAGATTTCAAGTAATATCACAAAATCCACAACATAATATGTCCACAGCTTCAAGCTGATTGGCAAAACTGAAATACTTTTCTCAATTCTTAGTAAGACGACTTTTTGTTGACATAATTTCTCAATTCTCATTTGCCAAAAAAATTATTTATTACCCAGACCTTTTCTCAGTTTAAAATCACTACCTCAACATATGTCTTCTCTGTATCCACCAACTCCGAAATGACTTTCCGCAGTTTCTCGGCATCGGTTAATTGTCTTGTCGGCGCAATGGGCAGTAAAGTGGCACTCGTAGCCGGGGTCATGCCCGTGCTGCTTGCTGGTGGTGGAGTACCACTCGATTTACGGCGCTCCAACATCGGTGATCGACAATACTCTGTTACTTGTTCGGCTGTCTGCAAATACAAAAATCCACACGGATTCTAGCCGACTAAACTCACCTTTAGAGTTTTAATAAATAAAATACACAGAGAGGAGTAAAATAAAATAAATATTTAAAGGGGAGTATGAAATGTGCTGCTTGAATGAATACTAACCAGAGGATGACACTCAGCATAAAGGGAAAACAAAGAAGGAGAACTGTGGTAAACAGCAGGACGCAACTAAAACCATAAACAGAAAATAATAGAAAACCAAAATTAAAAGAAATAATAAAGGGGCAAATAAATGAATGTAAAAATAAATAAAATTTTAAATAATAAGAAATTAATAAATTAATAAATAAATTATAAACTATCACTTGATCTATGACACAATTAAGTTTCTTCACGTTTGGGGAGGGGCCTCAATTGTCATGAAAAAAATTAAATCTTCAATCTGAATGTTAAATGAGTAATAAAATATCAAGTTTCGGCGATGATTATGATCATGACTTAGATACAAATGAAATTTAATGTTAATTATTTTTATAGTTTAAAAAAAGTCATGCGGTAGGGAGTTAGCGAATTTTGATTTGAGGTTGGAAAAATATGTTCAATATATTGAACAAATTTTGATAATATATGGAAAATGTATTTCAGTTTCACAAAAAAACTATGACTCGTGTTATTGGCAAACTACATCACAAAAGAATCCGAGATTATTGACCAAATCTGAGCAAATAATGTTGCTGGACACAATCAAAAAGCAGACAGAAACTCTATTCTCTTATCAAAATTTTCTATATGTTTAGGATTGTGATGACGACAAATAAAAGCACTTTTCATCAAAATAGAGATGATTTGCTCCACCAGAGGCTGGCATGCAGTTTTATTTTT
Source organism: Stenotaenia linearis (assembly GCA_034700445.1). Taxonomy (NCBI): domain Eukaryota; kingdom Metazoa; phylum Arthropoda; class Chilopoda; order Geophilomorpha; family Geophilidae; genus Stenotaenia; species Stenotaenia linearis. The sequence continues at coordinate 92,957 of JAQIXT010000029.1, read as the reverse complement.
CAACACTAGAGTAGCGCCGTTGTCAAAGTATTAAGTTCAAGAGTGAGCTAAAAAGCTTCAAGCTAATTTACAACTGCATTTAAATAGAACGCCATTACCGGTTGTGTCAAATAAACCAAAAAACTAAAAATATTAAAAATTCATTTTCAATATATTATAAATATATTCTAAATTCCAGAATATTTCCAACATTTGTTTTAAAAATATTTTCTAAAATACAAACCAACGAATCTCTAACCCCCTATTAAAAAATTCATGCATGAAAATATGAGATATAAAAATATGCATGATGTAAATTAATAAAAAAAAATTATATATATGTAAAAAAAAAGTTTCGAGTCTTGAGCAAAGGTATATCGTTGAGTGACGCCCCTCCCCACACCTGTGGAGGCGTGGGTGCAACACGACACACGATGGGAACGCGTGGGAGGGGTCACGAACGCAAGTAATCCAAAGACCCGAATTTATATACCTTTCTGCAGGACTCTTCTATTACCTTCAACAGGTTCTCAATCTGCTCTGACGAATGTTTAGGGTGGATTTCCTGACTGCTTGAAGTGAGGGGAATTGAATCCATATCGGGACTCACTTTTTCTTGCGCTTAAAGAAAATATATTATACAATAACCTGTAGAAATTGAGGGTTTTTAAAGAAAGGGTTAAGAAATCCTTGGTTTTTACTCCATGAAGGTGCGGGTACGATCAAACCAGTGATCATCTCTTCGCTCAAGGCTGAGTCGCTCGGAGGCGGCGGGCAGACCAGCTGTTCGATGAACTCGTCCGTGGTCTTCATGATGTTGACGAAGTCAGGCGGTTCCGTGCGACAGGAGCGCATCATCATACAAAGGAGTAATTCCTCTTGAAGTACGCTTTCGATGTACATCATGTCCAAATCGCTCACTATCGCACCATTAATCACCATGATTTCGTCACCTTTAATGATTCCTGCAATACAATTTAAGGAGATAAATAATTTACGTAAAGCATTAATATTGATTCTTTAATTTGGTACGTGAGAGAATATAGAAAGGTGAAAACAGTTTAAGTATTTACAACCTAAAGTGGAGTGAAAATGTTTCTAAAGTGACCAAAAGTGGTCTACAGGTCATTTTTCTTTGGATTAATGGAGTAAAATTGAATAAATCATATAATTTTAAGAAAAAGGAGTGGTCTGATCCAACTACCGTAAAAGAAACGGTAAACAAACATGGCGACAAACAATTAATGCTTTGATCTAACTTTTCTATTGTGATTATACTAATTTTGAAGTTACATTTAGTTAGAAATTGTAAAAAAAATAAGCTTATAATAAGCTTTAGAATATAAAGTCATTTACTACTGTAAGCGCACCAGGAGAATGAACCGGCTAGTCACGTGACTGTGCCTTAAATCCATCTAATCAATTAAAAATGTGCGTTTCAAGGAAGAGATGGACTGAAAATAATTAATAGATGACTATTTAGTTTCTCTCTACCTCCAATAACACATACTTTTAATTAACTAGGCAGATTTCATGCATAGTCACGTGACTAGCCGGTTCATTCTCCTGGTGCGCTTACAGTATTTGTTACCAAATGTAAATCAATCTCATTCTCACATCATCCAAAGAAGTTCTCAGGCAACTGTGAACATTGCAGACTTGATGGTAATTTTTTTTTTACAAGCAGAGCAATGTTATTGTATTACATTTTATTGTTAAAATATAAATTTTTAATGGCAAATAACAAAAAAGATATTGTTGTTTGAAATGGGTTTTTCATGGTATGAGTCAGCAGATTCAGTGATGTGTGAATAAGAGACAAAGTCATTTTTCTTTGAAATAAGGTGGGTCCCGAAAGGTAGTAGAATGCCATTTTTTTCACATTACTGAAAATTGTGGTGGATCCTAATAATTTTAGCTATAGGAATGGATTAAGTACTTATGAAATAATAAGTCTTTACAGGATTATTAAAATCAGATCAATACTTTTTGAGTTATTGAGAAACTAGAAAATTAAGAGACTAAAATGGGACTAAACCTACAAGTTTTGAAATTTAAATACACAAGCAGTTGATTTTAAGAAAAGAATGGTCAGATCCAACTACCGTAGAAAAACAATAAAATGGCGGTACTGGGCTTCGATCTAACTTTTCTATTGTGATTATCCTACTTTTGAAGCGACATTGACCTACTAAATGTATAAAAATAAGCTTAATAAGCTTCCAAAAGAGTATAAACTCATTTCAAGCAAGCATTTCAGACAAAGAAAATTTTTGTCAACTGAAGGACATACAGGTCTTTTAAAATATAAAACTGCCAGCTTCAAGTGCTCTTAAGTGGAGTAATTTCAGTGCTAATCCTCCTTAAAAAAACACTTTCCAACCTTGCTGCATGGCCAGACTGCGGTCTTCGACACGGCTGACCATCACGCACAATTCATCTTGACGGTCGGCGTTTTCAACCAATTCAGCTTCGACACTGAAACCCCACATTTGATCGAGGGTACTTCGTGAGAGCTCTACTTGGTATAGAATCTTGGCGCAGATTTCTGCTGACTCATAAGTCTAAAAGAAAGAAATAAATTGAAATATAAAACTTTACTCCTCCCCAATCTCCATTCCAACAGACAAACCATTACATGATTTTCGATGAGGTCGTTTCGGTGAGGAACGTAACAATCGTCCGTATCCGGACTTCTTCTTAATCGCACAAAGTGGTCGGAGGCTAAGAGCTGCTTCTTGCTGCACGCAATCAACAAGAACTCCTCTACCGTCATGTTGTCTCGCACGTATACAGAAGTTGTCTGTATTAAAAAAAAAAAAAAAAAAAATCGCATTACTCTTCGTCGACCAACAAATCCCCTTTTCCCGTCCACTTTACCTGATTGTCAGGTAAATAAACCTTGACCATTTTCTCGGTGATCGATGGCAGATCGCCCGTGCCACCGCCGATGCTTAGCGACCGCCGACTGCTGCAATTGACACGCTGCAATCAAGTACGTAGATCTTTGCACGCAATTACTTTACCTGCCGCTGTTTGATCGCGATAAAATGGCTGGCGCCCGTCGTTTGGTGGCTCCTCTTCCCGCCAGTAGGTTGTTGAGCAGCGACGGACTGCGAGCGCAGACGAACGCGTGGAACGAGGACACGGTGAACACACCCAGACGATTCAAAGTCGTCTTCGTGTTGCGAGACACATGCGATAAAAGGTTCTGGCACAACGACAAAACAAGAACGATTTTTGCCCCGAATCATCGATTTCGCATCATCAGAAATAGGCCACGGCGCAAAAACCGCGGCAGGGGGGGTGAGAAATAAAATAGGGAAATTCAATAGGGCGTTGAAAGAGAACGGAATTAGCAAATGGAAAAGTTGTATGATCAAATAACAAGTGTTTTTAATCATCTTTTGCTTCACCTCGATAATTGGAGTAGGTGTGGTGGGAAAAGTGTTGCTAAGTCTGAGAGTTGCAAGCAAATGAAGTGCAATGATAATTACAGAGAAGGAAAGTACGTTGCGCAATTTAATCTCATTTGAGTGCTGAAAATTTAACCGTTGATCAATTTTTTTTTTAATATTTAAGGAATTCGGGTGGAAAAGTGTTGGGAATACCAAATAAGGTGTTCAACATTCAACTCGTGCACTTTGGTGCCGATACTTTCCCGGAAACGACAATTTACATATTTATTTGTTTATACGATCCCGCGAGGACGTCGTTCAAAGCGTTATAAGTGGAGGGAGTGTGTGAGTTTCACTGCATTCCACGCTTACCTTAGGATTGGGCAACTCGCTGTTCTGCAAACTAGCCATGTAACAGCGTAGGCGGAACTGCTCACAGTGAAGCCGCTCGAGGTTCTCCTCCCACCCCGTGATTTGATTGACTATAGATTGACGGTTGTCCGCGTCTGACACTACCGTCAGTTGTAGGTCCGCCATATGTTTCATTTTGTTGTCCTGAAAAAAAAATTTTTTTTTCGTATAAATTTTTTTCCAAATTTTTGAAAAAAATAAAATATTTTGAAGTAATTGTGTGGAGATAATGTGTAAAAGTATGATTTTTCTAAAATAATTATAATTATAATAAATTTTACAAAAATTAAAATGAATTTTTAGTTCGGTTTTCTTCCCAGCAATGTTTCTCGCCATTTCCTATCTACCGCAGTGTTACCCTTTAACTACTGATCGTAAAAATTAATTTTTAATTTTTAATTTTTGATTTATAAATTGCAGGCTCATTTTCAATTCGATATGGCAAACATTTGTAATTAATAATTTCTATTTTTTTTCTTCTTTTAATAAATCATAATTTAATTATTTTTTAGTGAAGTGAAATCCGATTTTAATTTAATATTTTTTATTTGGCTATGATATCACACAAAATGCAAATTTCTAGTTGAAAATTTGCCATTCTATTTTCAGTTATATTTCATATAAAAGCTGAGCATTTAGCCGTAGGAATATATCCTATACCATCCTATACTACGGTATCCCAGCCACAGCAATATATTTTCATCAGATATGGTTTAGATCAAATTATAGCATCAATTTAGCCATCATTTATATAGTTCTGTCTATTGGATTGCAATAACCCAATAGCCACACATGATTATACACGGCCACAGTTTGTTTTACGTGTAATTAAATATTAGAAATTGATTGGTGAAAACCATTTTTGAATCAAAATTAAAGAAAAACCAAAATTAAGAAAACTAGCATTGCCGCAGTGCTTTTGCTGTAATCCGTATAATATAAAAATGAACGTCTTTTTCTAAATTTGTCTCCACACAATTATCTCCAATACAAAAGCGAGCTTCACCGATTCGATCTCCTTCTCCAGGCGATATATTTCCTCCTGCAGCAGATGTAACGTGCCAGTCTTTCCCCGATGGCGGGCAAATGCTGCTGCGCACGCCGAGTGAATACTATTCACCCAATTTTCCAGTTCCACCTGACAGGGGGCCTGCGATATTTTTTTTATTAATATTATTACGAGTGTGAGAAGAAGATTATTCGACCTGGAAAAGATAAGCGTCTCCGAAAGCTGTACTTAGACAGAAGATGTATTCCCTTTTCGGGTGTTCGGGGATGGGTTGCATGATGGCTCCGTCCACGATAATCAGGTGTTTGGGCGTGTTGTCGATGGCGCGACCGTCGCGGTTGTCGCAAGGATAGAAAAGTAGTGTCGTGCCTTTCAAACACACCCAGTAACCCTTCCATCCCCGTTTGCGAGCCAACTCCACTTGATGCTTCTTCCGCAACAACCACTTTTTCACGCTTAGAAAACTAAATTGTTCGAGTAATTTATTAATTGATTGATTTTTTATATAAAAAAAAAATTTATTTTGAAAAAAAAATTTTTTGCATATTTTTTTTGAAGTTTTTTCCCGTTTTTTATGCAAATTTTTTTTTTGCAAGTTGTTTTTGTTAATTTATTTCTTCATGGAAAAATAATTTTTGGGGAAATTTTTTGAGAAATTTTTTTTCCAAAATTTTTTTTGGAAAATTTCTTTTTGAATTTTATAATGAAATTTTTTTTCTTTACGAAAAAATTATTTCGTAAAGAAAAAATTTTTCTTTACGAAGAAAAATTATTTTTTTGGAAAATAGTTCCTTAAATTTTTTTTTTTTTTTGTAAATTGTTATATTTTTGAGATTTTTTTTTTTTTTTTTTGTAAAATTTATTTACCCTGCCTTCCGCACGGCTCCAGTACAGTTAAAAGCCGAAGTGGCACTGGAACTAGACCTGCCCTTGTAAGGGGAATTATGCAACGAATCCTCCACGTCGTCTTCGTCGCTAACGGCTGTTGTCAACGAAATGCGATCGTCGTCCGATATCTGCGAGAAATACAATAAATTTTGTTAGTTTGAGCGGAAAATAAATTTTTTGCGGTAATTTTGGAAGTGATGCGTTTGATCGATTTTATCAGTTATGAAGCTGAAAAAAAATGCTGGAGTATCATTTTTCGTTTTAAATGAGAAGGGTTTTCACGTTCTTTTCCCTTCAGGTAAAACAAAGATTTCATTTTTTTATTTTCCTCCATTTATTTTCTAGATTTTTTCCTTGTATTTTTCTATTTTAAACAATTTTAAATTTTTTTTCATTTATTTTCAACTTTTTTTCATTTATCGTACTTTCAATTCCAAATTTTTTTTCAATTTTTTTATATTTAAAAAAATTTTTTTTTTCAATTTTTCAATTTTTTCCCTTTTTAAAGAAAATTTTACCTTTTTACATTATTTTCAATTTATTTCAATTATTGCGTACCACTTTCCATTTTCCAACTTTTTCATACAACATCCAATATCTCCTAATTTCTCATTCACCCATTTCCCCATTTTCCCAATAACCATAACACCCAACACGCCCTATAACCTCGAATTTTATGGAAAACTTGATGCGATAATAAACAAACCATAACGATTTAAAAAGCCATCTACAAAAAGGTAAACTTTTATTTTTAAAACCCAAAATCACAAAAAAAAAAAAAAATTGGCACAAAGCCACCCCTTATACTTAGAGGGTGAAAAAAGACTGAGAAAATCGTAAATCAATCGCAATAGCAATTCATTGGACTCAAAACTGAAACGAGACGAGACACAAACATGTTGACTTTCCATTAGCAACGAACCAAACGAGTCGTGCAAAATTCTTTACGTGTATTTGTAAATAAACAACTTTTTAGTTTCTCGGTGCTAAAACTTTCACTCGTGTCGTAGCTCTTTCAATGCCAAGTGCTCTTTCGATAGACGAATTGGCAGAAGATAAAAAGAAATCAATTCAAGAGTGAAATGAGTAAATAACTGTAATTTAAAATAGAAAAAAATGTGGCAATGATCCAATGTTTTGACTTTTCCAGCCCAACTCGTTCTTGTATAATAATTTATTCCATTTCAAGCGTCATAGCTCATCTGCACATTTCAGTTATCAATCAGTCTAAAATAGAAAAAGAAATTCAATTAAAATTAAAGGCGAAAATACAATTTCTTTCGAGCGATCAAAATGGGCTTTTCAAAGTTCATAAAAGAAGCGCTTCAAGACGATGTTTAGAACTGTGCACTCCCAATTGATAAACACAAAACGCCTTTATTGATGTTAGTCATCTCGATGTATGAATGGGTGCGTGTGTGGGTGTGTTGGTAATATAATAAATAAACCGTAAAATTTCCGCTTGCCAGAATAATCATTAAGAGAAATCGCTGGATGAGATGTTAATTCGGGTTTTGACAAATTGATCCAATTTGGAGGGAGTGAAGTGGGACTTGGGGATTAGGTAGAGGGGTGAGATTTTGGGGGTGGAGGTATTTTTAGGTGTAGTCGAAGTCTAGGAAATTTCAAGGTTTTAACTAAACCGGAAGTGGGAATTTTGCATCATTCAAATCGCTTCAATCGTTTCAAATGATGAAAAAATTTCATTTCGTGCAATTTGGAGCGGGCTGAAATAGTATTTCCGGTTTAGATAGGAAGTTGAAATTTTAGGGGTGTAGGTAGTTGTAGGTGTAGTTGGAGTCTTGTAAGTTTCAATTATTTAGTCAAACCGGAAGTGCCAATTTCACGTGCTTCAAATCGCTGCAAGTGGTGAAATTGTACTACGTGATCCAATTTGGAGCGGGTTGAAAAAGCACTACCGATTTAGTTAGAGGTTTGAGATTTTAAGAATTAAAATAATTGTATATCTAATTGAAGTCTGGTAGATTTTAAACCCGTAACTAAATAAGAAATGACGATTTGAGTCACTTGAAATCGTTACAATTGAATATTTGATCATCCATTGATGCAATTTCGAGAGGGCTGAAATAGCACTCCAAGTTCAGTTAGTAGTTTTAAGTTTTAATGGTAAACATACTACTAGATGTAGTTGGATTCTAATAAATTTAAGATTTTTGCCCAAACAGGATGTATGAATTTAGCTCGCTTCAAATCGATCCAAATGACAAAAAAAATACCCATTGTTGTCATTTGGAGCGAGATGAAATGGAACTTCCGGTATGGTTAGCGACTTGAAATTTCAAGGATAAAGATATCAACACACCCACTTCGACCTTAGTAAATATCAATTCCTTCACCCAACCGGAAGTACCACTTTATCCCACTCCAAATCACTCCATTTACCCACCACTGACACAATTGGAGCGCGCTAAGCCGCTAAAGCACTACTCCCGTTTCACTTAAAAACTTAAAATTTTCAGGAATCTCAAACCCACAACACAACTCTAACCCCACAAAATTCCACCCCCACAATCCAACCGGAAGTGCCATTTCTCTCCTTCCAAACACTTTAACTAATTTAATCACAAACTCAATAGGATTCACTCAAAACCAAAAAAAAAAGAAAAGAAAAGAAAGAAATTCAAATCCAAACACAGAGGAGTCGGGGAAGAGAGATGAACTCACCACTCTGTAAACAAATAAAGGAGGCCCCATCTTCGCAGCACTCTCTTTTTAACAGCTTCTAATTTAGTGCCTGAGACACAAAAGTGGTTTACAATCCTCAATCCATCAGCAGCTGCTCGGCACGTGGCCCACGCGTCCGACGTAGGTGGTCGTTTTGCCTAATTAACCCACGCAGCGCTCAACTCGACATCGATTTTTCCATATCGATTCGCCGTCCCAACAAGCAGGATCGTGGGTGGTTCGCTGCGACTCGTCGAGTCCTCGTGCGCACGCCCACAGCACATCGCACACCCACCAGGGAATTTTAACACGAAACGAGTTAAGCATTAACTCGTCCAATTTCACGTACTCTTTTTTATGGGGAGGTCCAGTGTTTGATAGTGGCACGTTGGCTTTAACGAGTTTACAGCGATAAATCACGGGATTGGACCTCCTAAAAGACCCCTCTCAATGATCCTCTCTTTACTTTTGAAATATTCGCTTGAAAAGTCATACCAACCTCGAAGTAACGAAATTTCCCGTTGTAGCGAAACGATCAAAATCCTCGATTTATTTCATTGATATCTATCTTAACGGAAACCCGCTATTACGAAGTATTTAGTTGAAATTCTTTCGTAATAACGAGTTTTTTACGTCGCAAAGTTCACTTTTTCGCTGTAAAGCCTGGTTCACACTTGGACGCAATGCAACGCAAGGTAACGCTGCTGCATGAATTTGCAATGCAATGCAAGGTAGCATTGCTCACACTACAAAAGCAAGAAGTAGCCACCAACCAATGAGAAATAAGAACATGGATCTTGTTCTTGATTAAGTTCTGTGATTAATCAACAACATGGCGTCTTGCAATCTCTCGTCCTTGTGACGAGATTTGACGTTCATTCTGATTGGCTGCATGCAGAAACTCTGCTTTGCATTGCAGCTTACTTCAAATTAAATTTGAAGTAAACAAATGGCTGCCTTGCGTGGATTTCAATCCCACAATGCACCTTGCGACTGACTTGCGTTACCTTACTTTCAGGTGTGAACGCAAGTGTGAACCAGGCTTTATGCTGACGACAGTGAATCAGGTCGTGACGAAATGCTTTCCCCTATCTAATGCAAAGGTTAAAGATATTATGACGCTCAATTCACATTGCTCAATAAGCTGCAATAGCGGCATCTATTGGAGATACTGAGTAAAACTACTGACACTTTTGTTTGTTGATTTGCAAATGGCCGATTAAATGGCAGAATTTAGGATGAATCGTTTGCATTGCATAACAGAGAATTCTTGGCTTGCTACACGCAGTACTGCAAGTCTCTTAGATTTGTAAGCTGATACACAGTCCTATGCAAAGCGTCGTAATTTTTCGCTTTGATTAAATATTTTTATTTTATTTTTTTAATCAGATGCATTTCAGAGATGATGAAAGCAATTGCAGTTCATCTTGACTCTATCTCAACTTTGCCGCATAATTTGAAGGATAAATTTTTATCATTGATGTGTAAACGGGGGATTATTACTGACGAAAATATAGATGCAGTATTAAATGACACTAACTCCTAAAAGAGCCTCATGCAAATTTTCACAATGGTTTTTAATTTTCAGGTTATAAGCAAGAGAACAATGACTTTAGACCTTCTAGAATGTGATGTAACAGACAGAGCTCTAGAAAAAATATCCATATGCAGTAATTTAAGGATTTTGGACTTAAATGCCGTCAAATGTGACAGAGTAACTATTTCATCCCAAGGTTTTCTATGATTTTTTGCATGGGAAATTTAGAATTTTCGTACTCACATTTTTTAAAAACTTAGGTCTAGGAGTGCTATTTCACAATTGCCGGTACCTTCAAACGGTTTATTTACGCCGCTGCGTAATTGTTGATGATTTGTCGATAATTATTTTGGCCAAACAGTGTCCAGCTTTGAGAGAACTTAATTTGGGCGGTTGTGAACTTATAACTGATGATTCACTTGAAGCTTTGGCCGAAAATTGCCACATGTTGAAATGTTTATTAGTGTCTAAAACAAAAGTTACCGATGTTGGAATTTATAAGTTGGCCCACGGCGTATGTCAGAAAACATTGACAGTAAGAACTATTAAAATAAAAAAAATACTATTTAATAATTGCATCTTTTGTACAGGAAATTACGATGAATGGATGTGTTAATTTGACTGATGATTCTGTAGAAATTATTGTGAGCACTTGTCCCAATGTAACTCTACTAGATTTTCACGATTGTCCAAATATAACTGGTAATTATAATTATTATTTTTTTCAATGTGGTTAGAATTTTATATGGTATTATGCTAATTTCCAGACCACAGCAGACTATTCGTGGGCAAAATAAAACAAATGATTTGGACTGTATATTAATATGATTTTTGATAAAATAAATTGTAAATATTATGTAATGAATAACACCGAAGAAAATATTACTGTGATTTTGTTTTCTAAATATAAAATCTGAGTCAAACGTCGACCACTATATATTGTAATATCACTGAAATATATATTGTATTATATATAAAACAACGTATTTTCTGTTGAATAATTATTATCAAAAAAAATAATAAAAATTCATTTTTTTATTACTCTAATTGCGATCTCTGCTGATAACACGTAGATCCAGCAGGCGTTTTGTACTTTTGAATGCTTATCATTACATCTAGTCATGTGACCGCTCGAGGCGCTTTTAAAGGTTGTTGTCGCTTACGCGCATTCGCAGATATCCTTTGAGAGGAAAAGCGTCTGGACTTCATACCTTCATAACTCTTCGTAATTATTTTCCGCAACATGAGTGGCCGCGATAAAGTAGCTCAGCAATTGACTGAGTATAAAGAAGCTCATGAAGTGAGTATAATGCTGCACGTTCATTGTTATTCGTTTTATTGCTATTTAAACTCCAAATTTGCCCTGAGGCTAAAAATTCCGGTCAACAACATTGCAAATTTTACAATACAATTTCTCTTTTGAACTTACTTTCTCATAAATTAACTTATATTAACGGAAAAATTTCTATACGATATGCATCATCACGCCATTTTCTGATCCCGCCAACTAAATTTACAAGTTGTCCTTGAATTTTTTTTATACGATGATCATTTTTTTATAAAGGCATCAGGATAACCTTGAAATTAATCAAGCATTTTTTTCCCTAATGCGCTTAATTAAAATTTCGACAAACAACAATTGTTTCTTTATCGAATAAACTACAATGATTATTATTTACGATTTTTGCTACAAGGATAAAAAAATCGTCCTTCAATTTTTCACATTACCTTTAATTTCGAATCATGGCTTACACCACCTTTAAGAATTAATCCTCTGATTTGTGTTTTACGCTATTTAGAAAAAGGAGCTCCTTACAACTGCAGGAGGTGCACCTGTGGGATGCATGACAAATACAATGACCGTTGGTCCTCGGGGACCAGCGATGTTGCAAGATGTCGTGTTTTTGGACGAGCTGTCGCACTTTTCGCGGGAAAGAATCCCGGAAAGAGTCGTCCATGCGAAAGGGGCTGGTAAGGATGAACTTTACTTTTTCAAAAAAATGTATTTTTTGTTGTGTAGCTACAGTTATCTTTCGATTTGATATTTAATACTGATATAAATACGCAGGTGCTTTTGGGTTCTTTGAAGTGACTCACGATATCTCTAAATATACCAAAGCGAAGATTTTTGATCAAATTGGAAAGAAAACACCATGTGCCGTTCGATTTTCGACCGTTGGTAAGTGCAAAGTTAGATTTTTCATTAAAAATAATAATAATCAAAAAATATTTTGAAATTTTTAGCTGGAGAAAGGGGATCTGCTGATTCAGTGCGAGATCCCAGAGGATTTGCTGTAAAATTTTATACTGAAGAAGGAAATTGGGACTTGACTGGAAATAATACGCCAATTTTTTTTATTCGTGATCCCATTTTGGTAAATATGATATCAGTTTATCTTTTTTTTTTTAAACTCATTTTTTATTTATTTTTATCTCTAGTTTCCAAGTTTCATTCGATCACAGAAACGAAATCCCGTGACAAATCTTAAGGTTATCATTTGTTTTATCATTTTATTTATCATATAAAAGTATAAAGTTTAATTGTATAACTCTTATTTTTTTAAATATGACTTTCAATTAGGATCCAGACGCATTTTGGGATTTTATTACTTTGCGCCAAGAAACTACTCATCAAGTGTCATTCCTGTTTTCTGACCGTGGTTTGCCGGACGGTTTTAGACATATGAATGGCTATGGAAGTCATACATTTAAGCTTGTTAACGCAAAAGGAGAGGCTGTGTACTGTAAATTCCATTACAAAGTAATATTATTGACTTAATAAGTTATTAAAGTGTTGATAATAAATTTTTTATTTTTTAATTGTAGACTAATCAAGGAATTAAGGGTTTGTCTGTGGAAAAGGCAGCTGAACTGCAAACCACTGAACCAGATTATTCAACTCGAGACCTTTTCAATGCCATTGCTTCTGGAAGCTACCCAAGTTGGACCATGTACATTCAAGTTATGACTTTTGCTGAAGCGGAAAAGTTTCCATGGAATCCATTTGATTTGACGAAGGTATACCACGAACAGGGAAAAGCTATTTGCGATTTTATTTAACTTCCTTGTTATTTATTTTCATACACAATTGTTTTTTTGCACTTGTTTCAGGTGTGGCCTCAAAAAGATTACCCACTCATGCCCGTGGGAAAATTTACACTGAACAGAAATCCAGCCAATTATTTTGCTGAAGTGGAACAAATAGCATTTTCACCTGCTCACCTTGTGCCTGGAGTTGAAGCAAGCCCTGACAAAATGTTGCAGGTTTAAATTTTTAAAAAAAAAATATTTTAAATATAAATTAAAACAATTTTCAACTTTCTTAGGGACGATTGTTCTCTTACGATGATACCCATCGCCATCGTTTGGGTGCTAATTTTTTGCAAATTCCAGTTAATTGCCCATATCGCACCCGCGTCTGTCATTATCAACGCGATGGTCCAATGAATGTTGGCGACAACCAAGGAGGTGCTCCCAACTATTTCCCAAATAGTTTTGGTGGGCCAAATCACAGTGAATTATTCTGCGAGCACAAGTTCAGCACTGCTGGCGATTGCCAGCGATACATTGCTGATAACGATGATAACTTTTCTCAAGTTACCAACTTCTGGAAAAATGTAAGAGTTGAAAACAACTTAAAAATTTATACGAAAGTGAATTTTATGCTTAAAATGTGCTGTATTTCGCATTTAGGTTTTGACTCCTGATCACCGTCAGAGATTGGTTGAGAACATTGCTGGGCATTTGAAAAATGCTCAAGAGTTTTTACAGGAACGTGCTATTGCAATGTTTAGCAAAGTCGATCCTGCTTACGGGCAAGGAATTCGTGATGCTTTGCAGAAAAACAAAGGATCGGTAATATACTGATGATTTTATCCGTGCATGATTTTAATAATTGCATTTCTTTTGCAGAAAGGACCACAACATCACTTGTAAAAGACTTGTGGATCAGATGGCAGCAAATATTCTAGTGAATATCACGACTGTTTACTAATAACGGAAGAATTTAATTTTTTTTCAAATTATTTTACTAATTTTGAATTTAAAATATATGGTAATTGTTGGTTATGGAATCGATTTCTTTTTTCCATTAATCTTTTACCTTTTTATTGGTAATCTTGGATTGATATATATGCAAATTTATACTTTATACTGTATGACAGTTTATCATTATTTGCAATAAATTTTTATTTTGCAAGGTTGAAATTTTCTAAAGATTTAATTATAAAATATCGTATTGTCAAGAATAACAATGAGTAAAATTTTGAATATTTACTTTGTTTCCGATCAAATCATCATCAGTATACATGTTCTAGTAAAATGCAATATTCAAAATTTTTAATGTGTATTTTATTTCTTTCAGTATTGATTTTGAGTATGTTGTGTGCAGAAGTTCAGGTGTAGGTTGATTTAGTAGTATAGGTTGCTTCGCAACTGTTAATAATTAAGTTATATTTTTAACAGAGTAAACTTGATTCCCTTTAAACCTACGAGGAGAAATTTAGAGGAAGTTGGCCTTGCTCTTCGACTTCTGCAAAACAGATATAGAAAAACACAGCAGCAACCATTAAAAAACTATTACGACGTAAGATTGTCTTTTATGTACTAAAATTATAAATACACATTAATTCCGATTAAAAATTCAAAGCTTGTTTGGGAGGACTGAAACGTTATATACCGTTCTCTCAAATTTCTAAATTATTTCTATCGTTTGCATAATTAATTATACTGTATGAATTTATTTTAAATGCGCTCAATCTTAATTTTTCCTGCAGCACATAAATCCTGATGTCCTGAAGGGAGTTTTAATTACTGATAATAATTATTATAGGCGCAGTATTACGGTGAAATTGGACTAGGTACACCCAAACAAATGTTTCGGGTTATTTTTGATACTGGATCATCAAATTTATGGGTACCGTCAAAAAAATGCAAATTTATGAACATAGCATGTCGTAAGTATTGGTGCTTTTGAAAGCTCTTAATTATTACAAATTAAGGTCTTAATACTGATTTTATTACAGTTATTCACCGTAAATATGACAGTACGAAATCTTCGACGTATCGTCCAAATGGCACTGATTTAAGTCTAGTGTATGGAAGTGGGAAAATGTCAGGATTCTTAAGTACTGATATGTTAACAGTACGGCGATTTAGTTGAATAATGCGTCTTATTTATAACTAAATTTTTAATTCCATTTAGATTGGAAATTTGAAAATAAAAAATCAGACATTTGCAGAAGCTGTCAGCCAGCCAAGTTTTACGTTTGTAGCAGCTAAGTTTGATGGAATTCTTGGAATGGGTTTTATTGATATATCCATTAAACAAGTCATTCCACCGTTTTATGAGATGATTAACCAGAAACTTATTCCCAAACCTATATTTTCTTTTTATCTGAATCGGTAAGAGCTAATAGGCCGCAAAATGTCAAACGTTAGCTTCACTGCATTGAATTGAATGACCATTTAAGTGCTGCACTTTCCTCGAATTCATGCAATTGATATTACTAAAATTGAAAAATTATTGAAATTTTCTGCAGAAACATGTCATCTACAATTGGCGGACAATTATTTTTGGGAGGAATTAACCGTAAATACTTTAAAGGCAAATTCCGCTATGTCAATGTGAGTAAAAGAGGATACTGGCAGTTCAAAATGGATGGGTAATTCATTATTGTTGCGTAATTATTCCAAGTACGTTTTTAAATTTAAGCATTTTAATTACAAAACAATCTCCTTTAAGACTGAAAGTGGAGCCGAATAATAAGTTTTGTGTGCAGGGTTGTCAGGCGATTGTTGATACTGGTACTTCTTTAATCGGTGGTCCGATTAAAGAAATAAGTAAACTGAATGAAGCTATAGGTGCCAGACCAGTCAACGAAGGAGAATATGTATTAGATTGCAGTAGAATTAAACAATTACCAAAAATAACATTAAGAATCTCTGGTGGCAATTACCTCTTGAATGGAAAAGATTATGTATTGAAAGTAAGAGTAACGTATTTTCAATACCATCCTTTTTAATTTCTTCGTTTTAATTTCGATATCCAAAGGTAACATCATTTGGCCGTACTACATGCTTTAGTGGATTTTTTGGACTTGATGATCCTACGGATCCACTCTGGATTTTAGGAGATGTATTTCTGGGAAAATTTTATACAGTATTCGATATGGGAAAAAATAGAATTGGATTTGCAAGAGCAGCAAAAGTTGACTAGTTTAACTAAGCAGATTGCTGTCTCAATGTTAATTACTTTTGGTAACCGTATTTTTTGCTTGTCTGTATTATTCTAACAATAAATTAAGTTGCTTTACAAGTGAATTTTTTTCCTACATTTAAACTTCTTTGGAAAGGTAAGTAGTTATCTACAGAAAGAGAATGAAATTTAGACTTTTAAGATATAATTTTCCCAATAGCTCTTAATTTAACGATTCAGTGAAAATTTTTCAAAAATCGAGTTTTGCTCGAGTCATGAATTTGGCTTGCATTTATATTTAATTGAGCATAATTAAGTTTAAATGGAACTCTGCAGTCCAGACAATGTTTAAAATGAAGACATTAATCATCATGTCATCAATATTCGAATTCGCTCAAATAAAACTGTTGTAAAAAAACAAATGCAGTCAATTTGTAATTTCGAAAATTTATTGAGATAAAAAATAAAAATTCATACGTCAGACATAAGTTCTGTGTACTCTCTACTGATATAAAAAAAAGTATCAATAATGAAAAAAGTAAACAAAAACAAAAATAAAGGCTTAGCGTTGTAAATGTAACGACTAATCAGAAAATGACTTTCAACAATTATAAAATTTTAAATGAAATTTGTTTAATTTATCGTACTCTCTTTTGTTGTCGACTTCTGTATATGTCAAAAGCTGGTGGCGCTGACAAACTTTCTTCGTCGTCACTGTCAACTCCTATAATTTTTCTCTTTCGCGAACCGTATTCACTCAAACTTGTTAATTGATCCAAATATTTGCTATCCTTTTCAACTCCATTTTCAGATGGTTTTGGTGCTGTACAAAGATCAGACTAAATTATCAATAGAAACTCTTTAAACTGAAACAATTATCAACTTACGATCATCCGGTAATTTACATTTATTGAACACATCAATCAGTTGTTCGACAGATACAAATGGTCCCTAAAGAAAAATAATAAAAATCATTTCATTTTAAAAACTTCATTTGATATTTAAATAAAACTTACATGAAAGCAAATCGGTGGAGGTAACATAGTGAGCAAATGAGTCGCTACTGCTGGAAGTGGAAAAACGCCCCCCGGGACTGGATGAGAACCAGCAGCTAAAAAATACAATAATTTATTAAATTAAATATCTCTCTTTAATCTCTAGTTGATAAAAACGGTCAATCTTACAATAAATTTGCTTTGGTTTAAATGGAATCATTTGTGTCGTATCAGGTTTTGGATATTTTGGCAGATAGTCAGAGTCATCAAAAATCGGTTCGCGTTTAACGGAAACTATAGCTGGTAACGAAGCTAACTGTTGTTTTGATAATTCCTACAGAAAAAAAAAGTATAAATAAAAAATAATCAGCAAATTTTCATTCAAATTTTACCTTATACCCAATTGCTTTTAGCTCGCCCATTGTACATGGATACAAATCCATGTATTTATATCTGTCCACTAAGAGTGCTGTTTCTTTGCCTTCAAATTCCTGTAACTATAGTTTTTTAAATGTAGTGTAATTCCTCTTTTAATGTGTTAAAATTGCTTACTTTATCAATTACAGCTGCTCTTCTTTTTTCAACTTTTAAAACACTTGATAAATCGCCAATATTTGACTCAAATTCTAAAAATCTATTCCAGATGTCACTAAAACAGAAAAAATAGTAAAGAAACACAAATTTTGATTTAATTAACATCATCTTACACCGATTTGTGGGGTGGAAGACTCCCAGAAGTAAGAACCCGCTCAAATAATACCCTCGTGTTATTATCCTCGTTTAAATGTGATAAAAAGTCAATGTACGCCAAAATGTAATTTGGATTGTCAGCATATTTTTTGAAACCTAATTCAAAGATCCTGATAGCAACATTTTTGTCTTTGCTGCAATAGTATTCCATTAATGATGCCGCTACATAGATGTGGTGATTGGATCCATTATCTTCTCGTGCTTTCTTAAAAACAGATCTGGCAGACTTTATTCCTTCGGCACGCCTAGCGAATTTCATGTACTGGATGTATGCCTAGAGTAAATTAAAAATTTATTAGATCTATGCTTAATAAATATTCAAACTGCTCAAATCTCACTAAAGTCGGATCACAATCGGGAATTTCCAGAAATTTATTATAAATTTGATGAACTTTGTCATATTTCATTCTCCCTTCTTCAAAATCGGCATACGCAAAATACAGTAACATATTATTTTGTAACATTGAATTTGTTGCTCTTTCATAAATGGTAGCTGCTTCTTCGCTGAACATTTTCCCTGCACTTACATCCTAAAATAAAAAATAAATGTTTGTCAACGACTAACAGCAGAACACTCACACGCGACTTACCCCCTTTTCTGTTAGCAATTTACTCGACTGTTCAAGGAACAGTGCAGCTTCGTACCAAATGTCAGGATGATGGCCCAAACATAACAAAGATTGTTCATAAGCAAACATAACTGCAAAAAAATACATAGAAATAAATAAAAATTCAAATTTCTAAATATTACCAAGTTCAAACCTCTTTTGGTGATCATGGCGTGATCTTCAGTACGCAAAGGATTATTCTTTTCCCACGCAATGTACTTTTTCCATAATTCGACTTGCTTAGCTTCCTCGGGACTGTTTTGTGGGGGAATTGAAGGTGCATTTCGATTGAGGCCTCGAGTAACCGCTTCGTACTCTTTGGCAACACGTCTGGCATTCATATAGTCTCGACCTCGGTCAGCAGCCATTTTTTCTGCCAAAATCACGTTTATACTCTGGAAAGACTACTTGTGTAAATATTTAGCCAAAATATTATAAAATAATAAGTACTTGTTCGTATGTTGTATATTCCTTCCACAACTGCTCAATATTTATCATCGGATTAACGCATCCTCGTTGATACACTTTGCGCACTGCAGTTATTCGCTGATTTTCGGCATAAGAACCCACAGCTTCACTGAAAATTAAAATTTCATTTCATGACTTTTCTAATTTATTTATTAACAGTATACTTACACGGCCTTTAAGAAACTGATGTAATCGCTCCAAATTTGGTATGACATAATGTCCATTCCCATTTTGTCCAACGCAAAATCATAGGCTTTGGCCATATTCTCTCTAAATGAATAGAATAAAACTATAGTATACAATGTGACAAATTTTACAGGCAATTGCAGGGTTCACGACGTACCTGTATGTAGGTAAAGAGCCTTTGGTATCTTTGACATATGTAAGATAACATTTCCAAAGATCTATATTTAACACTTTCATAAGACACCTTTGAAACAACTGAAATAAATAAATAAAACAAGTTGGAAAAAGTAAACCGAGACTAATGTTATTCAACAGCAAAGTGACCAAATGTTTTTTTTAATCCCCTTTTTATTTCTATTTTAATTCTTATTGTGATGTCAGAAATAAAAAATAACCACAACAAAATTAGTTTATTAATTTTTTTTTTTTCACACAGGAAATAAAATAGACAAATAGTTTAAATACTATTTTTATTAATCTTTTACGATTAAAAAAACTTGTTATTTTGTATTGGCCACATAAAAAGAAAAAAAAAAACCGATTTTTATGTTCCAAATAAATGACACCACTCAAGAAAATGACCACACACAAGTTACTCAACTTAAATTATGTTTATTGAGTTTTTTGAGAAACAAAAAAAAGTAAAATTTAAAAAAAAAATTTAGTGCAACACTTGCATATAATGTTACATACCTTTTCTACTCTTTCAAAGTTCCTAGCCTTTATCTGTAATAAAACATTCAAGTTTGTCAAATTGAAGTAATATAATAAATAAACGACCAATAAAGCTGAAACCTTTTATCCAACTGTAAAACAAGGTCTTACAAATGTTCGTGAATAACAACATTGCCAATTATAGAACTCTTAAAACATTGTTTTACAGTTGCTTTATAATCCACAATTTAAACACACAGAATTAAGAACAGAAAAGAAAATGTAATCATATTAATTTCGTTTGACTTCAAATGCTGATTTGTAGTTCCTGGCAGTTGCCCTGACTTCATATATTCTACTATTCACCCACTTTTATTTTAAGTTTAGTTTGTTGCTCAAATAAAAGTAGGTGAACATTAAATGGTCCATTCGCTCAAGTCAATCAAACTGTATAAACGGTTGCCTTTATTACAATAAATTGCAACATTTAAAAAAAAAAAATTAAAAAATCAGATGTTTAAATTTGATATTTTTATTCATTTTATTTAATTTTGATTTTAAAAGTAAAAAAAAATCAAAGCAATGTTGAATAAAATTTATTACCATAAAAGCAACCATTCATTATGTACACACACAGACACTCCTAATTTCTAAAGAATAAAACAGCACTCAAAAATTGAGACCACACACAGCCTAAAACATTGTTTTGTATATTACCCTGACTTTTTTTTTGTGGAACTTTTTTTATTCTCTCAAATGATTTACCACCATTTGTTTGTAATTACAAACCACAAGAGTGTACAAAATATTATTCCACAGGAATAGTCAAGTGTACAATTACATCACTACCTAAAATTGCAAACCTAGATCAACGTTATAAGTAAAATAAAAAAATAAATATATGTATAGAAAAAAGCATTTGCGAAAGTGGTCTCTAAAATGAAAGACTACGAAATTTGTTGATTTAATTTGTGGAGAAAAAAACCTGCTATAGTAATCGTTACATTATTAACTGAAGCTAAATAATACAACACCTCCTGTTCTATGTATAATTTCCAGTAGCGGCCTGAATTAGGGAACTGTGCCACCAACTTCTCGTAAAGCGGGCGAGCGTCTTCAATTTTTTTCGTCTGAAAAATAAACAATGTTTTTTTGTGAGCTTTTGTTCTTATTCAAATTAAAACATAATCAAATCATAAGCGTAATACTTGGGCATCTCTTATTATCATACTCCATGCGTCTACGTCGTAAGGATTCTCCTCTAGACGTTTTTCGGCTTTCTTTAGTTTCTCCGGTAAGTAACTTTGTTCCTGTAAAATAATTTTCATTGTTAGCTTTAAAATGGCGCCGGCCATATTATTTTTTTAAATTCGGTGAACTTTCTCTTTTCAATTTACCTGTTGAGATGTAGCCATTGTGGATGTTATTACTTATAGAACCTAAAAAATTTAAGTTAGTGATGGAGTATAATGAAATCGTGACCACTGTGCAAATGCGCGGCAGCCGAGGTAGTAGGACACAACGTTCTTCCCTTCCAATCCAATCCAAACAACAGATTCCGTCATCGAGATGTGTTACGGTCTAGCAGCAGACTGATACCGTTGCCGTTAAGTGAGTGCTAAAAACAGAGCAAATCTTTAATGTTAACTTTATGCAGGGTTTTTTCCAATTGGCAATTTGACGAATGGAATAAATATTATTGATTGTAAGCAAGAACGAGATAAGCTATTGCGTTTTAATAATGTTCTTGAATTATAAAAGATTTTATTTAATGGTGTTGAAAATTCCGGAAATATAACTTCAAGTCAACCAAGACCCCCTTTAGGGATCTGCTTCACCTCATTGCTTGACTTTATACTTTGCTAGGCAAAAGCAAAACCAACGATTAAAGAAATAATTTTTTTTCTTGTAATACAACAGATAAATGCAGTATCGAAAGCAGAATTTTAATAAGTTTTATACCGTACATATATTTTTAAAATTTTGTTTGAACAGAATTGGTCACAGAACTAGCAAATTATCGAAATTATTATTTTTTTTTTTTTTACAATAAAATACTAACTTTTAATAGCTTTCATTGAAATTAACAGATGTGCCATCAATTTTTCACAAATTCTAGAAATTTTATTTATGGATCCAAATGAATTATTAACGACAATTTGTCCACAGATTTTATACTGATAGCCTTTTAATCGACTTTAATTGATTTTAATGTTTGATTTTATAAGATTTCCTCAAATTTCACAATGCTGTAACTGACTAAGGAGTGACTATGGAGATTTCCAGGAATGATCATGATGGGTTATCATTCTGTTTAAAAATAGTTCGCGCTACTATTTTTTCTTTATTTAAAAAAATATTTTTTCTGTATTTGAAACTACAATTCTACATATAAAAAATAATTCATTCTTTTCCGGGATAGGGTCATGGGTAACCTCCTTTGGTCTTGGTCATTGGCTCCCTCAAGCTTGAAGATGACCTACACTGTTAACTGTCCACTGCACATCCTTCACAGTGGGTTAAAATGAAAGTTGGAAAATTTTTCTTACTTTTGCTAACACTAATAACTACGTCATCGACAATCGAAAAATCATCAAAAAGCACTAAAAAACAGCGATGTAAGAGCTAACAAAAGGCATTTTATTAATTTAAAAAAAAATATTTTCTAATTTTTCTTTTGCTTTATATTCTAGTGATGAATCTTCTCTCCATGGTGAGGTTCAATAATGAACTATGTTCTGGCCGAGATGGTAGGTTTGGCAGTTGCATCCCAGTAACTCAATGTACACAAATTGGAGGAGTAGCTAATGGAAGATGTGCCGAAGGATTTGGAGTTTGCTGCAACAGTAAGTAGTACAAAATTATAGAACACAATGATAATAGAAAAGTTAGGAGTTGTAATTCATCACTGGGCTAGTTAAATTAAATCTCTCGATTATGACTCGGCCAGACAGAGAGTCCATAGATAAAAGTAAACTTCATATTTTATTGTTTTATATACAGTATTCTAGCAATTTATTCTAATTGTAAATGGATAGTACACACTATGTAAGTTCTTAAACATCAAATAATTTTTGCTTATTTTTGAGAAATTTTAAAATTTCTTAAAATTACTAAGAATTTTCTTTCTTGCTATGAATTAATATCAAAAAGTGGTAAAATTAAAGAAAAAAAAATATTCGAAAAATTACAGAATAAAATTGCATACGATATATATACATTGTAGCTATCCGAAAATATAAATACCGTATTGTACAGTGCATAAATTAGGCAATTTTAATAGATTTATGTTTAAAAAAAATTAATTCAAATTTTAGTGGAGGCAAGTTGCGGAGCTGATATTCGGATAAACAACACTCATTTCGCAAGCCCCGGTTACCCCGGTTTTGTGACACGGTCAGTTTCCTGCCAAGTTACGGTACATAGATTGAACAGTAACATCTGTCAGATGCGCTTGGACTTAGAAGCTTTCAGTCTCAGTACCACAGCCAACGGAGTATGCAATGTCGACTCACTTCACATATCCGGTCAAGAAAGCAGTCAAGACATACCTTCAATATGTGGCATAAATGACGGACAACACAGTACGATCAGAATATCATTTAAAAATAAATAAATAAAATATTTTTTTTAAAAATAATTTTAAAAAACGTTTTATTCCCTTAGTGTACGTACATTTATCGCAAGAAAACGCGAATCCTGTTAATTTAATGATAACGTCTACTGGTGGCCAAAATAAAAGGTGGAAGATCCGCGTTTCACAGATTGAATGTGGAAGCTTATCAGCAGGTTAGTCTTATTAATAAAAAATAATAGTAATTAATAATTAACAACCACAAAATTCCAGCACCAAGTAATTGCCTTCAGTATTTTGTTGGCAACACGGGAACATTTCGTTCTTTCAACTTCGATTCGCCAGTACCTGATCCAGCAGGCGGTCAAGCAAATTACATGAACGGAATGACATATGCCATTTGTATCAGACGGGAAACTGGCTTTTGCGGTGTGCAATTCACACCTGGAGATCACGTTCAAGGAACTTTCGATCTGGATCCTGGTACAGGAATTGATGACTTAAGTTCCAGTGATGCATTTTGCACACACGATGCACTCGTCATCCCTAATGCTGCCAACGCTGGTGCAAACGGACTTCCATTACCGAGCGATCCAACTGCAAGTAAATTTTGTGGATTGCGACTCAATGCAGTGCCGCACAGCGGAAGAGCTGATACCTTTGGAGTCATTAGTACGACATAAGAATAATTTATTTATTTTTAAATAACTGTACAAATAAATTGTAAACCTTCATTTTGTATTCCAGCCACGTTACCAGGATTGATTCAAGTGTTTTTCAGCACCGATGCAAATCCACCGGCACCACATAGATACGACAGAGGATTTCATCTCCGATTTCAGCAGCGTCCGTGTGCATTTTTACACAGCGCGAGTCGCCAACCACAACCTGATCCATTAGCAGTTCTGAGCTATACACTCAACACGCCTGAATTAAAAATACGTTCACGTCTATCAAAATTAACGCCACATTTTAACAGAAAGCCACACTACTGAGATGAGAAAACGAATGCGAGAACACCGAATTAATCACATAGAAAGCAAATATTAAATGAAAAACTGTCAACTTTTTCGTTAGCCTGTTGTCCACACAAATGGTTCTAACTGCTCACCGGGAGGAAGCATTGCATTTAGTGTTTCCATGCTTTCCATTATTTGCTGCAATGTCATGTTGCAACGTTTCAAAGTGCTGGATATTTCGTGAACTTTGCTTAATTTTTCCGCATATTTTGCATATTTTTTTTGCCTTTCGGTCAGTAAATTAGTTAGTGTAGAAATAACAAAATCTATCTGTAAAATAACCCAAAAAATTTAGAATTTTAAAATTTTTCAGCTTCATTTCACTCACCTCACGCACTCTGGTTGCTAGAATATTTTGTTCAGACGTTACTAACTCGGAACATTGTTTTAAATGATCTTGATATCGCGAGCAAAGGCGTAGAACACTTTTGTAATCTAATTTATCTAAAACGTCAATGTCAGTCATTGTAGGAATATTCAATGCACCTCTCATAATAGGCAGAAATGTAGGAATTGTCTAAATAAAAAAAACTCTATTAGTATTTATTAAAAAATTTAAGATATTAAATTTTACTTGTAACCGGCATAATTCCGAATCAGTTTCCGGTGAATCTTCGGGTTCATTTGCCTCCTGGACGACGACAATGTCGTGACCTGTCATTGAACGTGGCCGCTGAGGTTTAGGTGATTTTCTAGGTGAGGGAGTCGCTGATCTTAAAGTTGCGTGCATGTGCTTCGATTGTAACTTAGGGGAATCTGAAATGTATTGATTAATATGAATTGAATTACAGAATTTCATAAATAAATTGGTAATTACTATACCTCCAATTGGTCTATTGACTGTGTAAGATACGTAGGGTATATCATCGGATCCGATTGAGGGTCGTGGGGATGTTTGCTTTTGTTTACTCGTAGAAGACGTCGTTCCGTGTTGAGTACTTTGCTCGGAACCCATGATTGGAGGTAGAGAATAAATTATAATTATGAATTATTCTTAAATTTCTTCAGTTCTTGGGAGTCGCCATTTCAACTAAACACCGAAATTCCCAAGATGGGAATGACGTCAGTGGTATACGCCCAACAATAATAGTATATTGATAAGTTATGACGCAATCCAAGTACAAGTTCCAACCCTGAAATGCATGCTTCTTTTAGTGTTATCCCGATCTAGTTGGTTTCGTTATACAATTTTCTGGGTTTTATATCCTCTACGTTTTTATATTGCATTTAATAGATATGGACAATAAACGACGAAATAATCGAGTTCAAGGCGGGTGGGCAAAGCAAGGTCCTTCCCGTTCGAATAAACCCATGTTGGAAGGACAGTCAAATGCAGGGAAAAACTTTGCGTTTAAAGAGACATCTGAACCACAAGTAAACAAATCAGCTACTTTTACGAAAATTAAACATCTGTTTTGATTTAACTTTAATTTTATTAGGCCATTAGACAAAAGCCAGTTAATAAAGTTCTCAAGTAAGTATATTGCATAAAGTAAACAAATTTCAGATTTCAAAAATAATTTTTTTAAAGCAAAAATATTGAACTGGATGAAACACTCAGCACCACTGAAAATGGAAAATCGATGTATGTGGAGAAGAAATTATTTATTTTACTTTGATTAATTGCGTTTGTCTCGTTTTAGAATTCTTTATTATCCCAATTTTTTGCAAACTTTTGATGCTGACAAAGCATATTCTGAATTATTACTTTTAAAATGGGAACAAGTCACGGGAATTAATCGAGGAAAAGAATTTTTAATGCCGAGAGAAATGATTTGGTACGGTCCAATGCCGTATTTATTTGCTGGAGCAGAATTAACAAATAATACAGACGTGCGTTTTCTGAGTAGTGAATGGTTATATTAAACTTAATATTTTGATAAATTTTCTATTCAGATTCCACCAATCGTGCAGGAAATTAACGAATTAATCTGCAAAATAATAAATAAGGCGACGCCTTTTAATTCAGTTCTTCTCAATCATTACCGAGACAATCATGACAGCGTCGATTGGCACAGTGACGACGAAAACCTGTTTGGGAAATGGCCTACTATTGCTTCTGTGTCTTTAGGAGAGACGAGAAATTTCGAACTAAGGCAGAAACCAATTTTGGTAAAGACTTTTTCTGATTAAAATTACATCATTAGCATTTAGTTACAATGTGATAACTAAATTTAACTAAAAAATTTGAATTTTTATTTTCGTAAATGACGTATTTTTGTGAAATTTTATTTCCACAGCCAGATAGAAATTATGAATACAGTCAACATGTGGAAATTCCATTGGTCCATGGAAGTCTTCTAATAATGGAAGGCGCTGTTCAGCTAGACTGGCAGGTTAGTTAAAGCTCTGGAGACACGTCATAATTAAATTCACTTATTTTATTTTATTTTTAATTATGTAGCATCGTCTGAGGAAGGAGTTTCATACGAAGGGGCACCGTATCAATTTAACCTATCGTGATTGCGTTTAATTTGGAAAACTGTAAATATATGTATTGTTTAAAAATTTATTCAAATTAAATTACAGCATTGAGTGAATAAATCATAAGTTTAAAAAACAAATGAAATTGGGTTAATAGGATGCATTGATCAATTAAGTTATGTAAAACTATTGACAAATGTGGAGGATTTCCTTTTTAATCTTCAGTCCTAATAAAGTTTTTAACTGCTGGGTTGGGTCAGAGCAAGCAAAATCATACCAAATAAGGCAAGCATAAACATAAACTCCATATAAACATGAATCAAGGAAATTTGGCGACCTCTTTACAATGACCAATCGTGTATTTTAAGTTATAATAGCCATAGAATAAAATTTTTTTAAATGAAATTTGTTGTTCAATCATTTTTATACATTCAACCTTCACTGGGAAGAGATTGCGGAATTAAAACTAATTTTAAATTAATAAACGCAACGATTTTCTATTTTCTCTATTGGGGTGTTAACAGGCTGAAAAATCATTGCGCCAGACAAAGGTCACGTGGTCACATGACCACGGATGACGTTTGCAGCCTTGCTAGTGATAAAACTGAATTGCTTCATATCGCTCTTTTTAGACCGCCGGGAACGCGAGATCAGTCCAGTTTATACATCAAGTCTATATTATACCTAAAGCTCTTATCAAAATGAGAGAAATTGTTCATCTTCAAGCCGGTCAATGCGGAAACCAGATTGGAGCTAAAGTGAGTTACAATTTTCGATTTCTTTCCCTTTGCCTTAACGTGCCAAACCACCATTTTGAACCACGATGCTGCTTTAACGAGTTTTATGTACGCCGTTAACGCTTCTTGTTTCACTTCAATTTAAGTAGCTATTTTTGCGCCTCTTCTTTTAAAACAACAATAGGATCAAATTTAGCTTCAATTAAAATTAATTAAAACCTCATTGTAAGAAATTGCATTATTAAATTTTAAAAAATCGAGTATAAAAAAAAAGACAAAAAAACCTTTGTTTCGCATATAACCACAGATATTACCGTTTATAAGAAACTATCTTTAATAAAAAATATTTAGTTTAAAGCCGCCTTTTGAACATATTTTTATGGATGTGTAAGCTAGAGCCGCGCCCTAACTGCAGAGGATGTGAAAAAAACTGGTTTGGACTGGTTTTCTAGCCCACACATTTCATTTAAATTCAAATCACATCGAAAAGTAGGGGTAGGTGTTCTAAAAGGTCAATAATAGAATGAAAGATGAAAATTGAATCGATTTTGTTAAATAGGAAATGATCAATAAATTTTAGAACGGCGGCCATTTTTCCCGCCAATATTATGCGGTAAAAACCGTTGAACTAGTCCGCACCTTTTCTTTATTTGAAATTTCCTTATCGCCTACTTATTTTTGTAATAATTTTTTATATCAGAACCTGATAGTTAAAAATGCAAACTATTTAAGCAACGGCCAATCACCGGACATGTTTTTTTTTGTCCCTTTGTTTCATTGAAGTAATCTCTCGTTAAAATCTCGTGCTCAAAAGGCAGGTTCACATCCAGTGACGTCATGACGTAAAACTAAGGACTGCATCTGAGTAATTTTTTTAAAATTAAATTATTTTATAATATTTAATAATTGAAAATTAATAAATTTCTTAATTATTGTGAAATTAATCATTTCACTTTTATTGAATGCTTTTACGTTAAGATTATATTATCGTATTGAGTATTGACAATTGTGAATAAGCGTGATAAAATGTATTTAAAATTTCACTTTTTTATTTCTTATCTAGTTCTGGGAAGTCATTAGCGACGAACACGGTATCGACCCAACCGGAACATATCATGGCGATTCCGATTTGCAATTGGAACGCATCAATGTTTACTACAACGAGGCTTCAGGTAAATTTAAAATAAAATACTGGAGCAATCGCCTTGAAACGAATGACCAAAATGTTTTCATGATTAAAAATAGAAAAGAGTTGCAACAAAAATTAAAGGAGATAAAAGTTGTGATCATGTGCGTGGCCAAGTATGTAAGGTCATTCGCACTAATTAAAAAAATTCTCTCACAATTCAAGGCGTCAGTTTTTTTTCCTCTTACAAAATTTTTTTTAAATATAAGTACTTTTTTTTCTAAATTTTAGGTGGCAAATATGTCCCAAGAGCCATATTGGTCGATTTGGAGCCTGGTACTATGGATTCGGTCAGGTCAGGTCCCTTTGGCCAGATCTTTCGCCCAGATAATTTCGTATTTGGTAAGTCCATAAATGGAAGTTGCGTAATACATTAATCTAATTCCAATTTTTTTTCTTTTCCCGATCAGGTCAAAGTGGAGCAGGAAACAACTGGGCCAAGGGGCATTATACCGAGGGAGCAGAATTAGTAGATTCCGTTTTGGATGTTGTACGAAAAGAAGCTGAAGGATGCGATTGCCTTCAAGGCTTTCAATTAACTCACTCCTTGGGAGGTGGTACTGGATCGGGAATGGGAACCCTTCTTATTTCCAAAATCCGTGAAGAATACCCAGATAGAATCATGAATACATTCAGCGTGGTTCCCTCCCCCAAGGTCTCTGATACTGTCGTTGAACCTTACAACGCAACCTTATCCGTTCATCAACTTGTCGAAAACACTGACGAAACATTCTGCATCGATAACGAAGCTCTCTATGATATCTGTTTCCGCACTCTTAAACTCACATCCCCCACATATGGTGATCTTAACCATCTCGTGTCTGCAACCATGTCTGGCGTTACTACATGCTTGAGGTTCCCTGGCCAATTAAATGCTGATTTACGAAAATTGGCTGTCAATATGGTTCCTTTCCCCCGACTTCATTTCTTTATGCCAGGATTTGCCCCACTTACGTCCAGAGGAAGTCAACAATATAGAGCTTTGACTGTGCCTGAATTGACTCAACAGGTAATTAATGGAATTGCTAAAATAAACACGAAATTAATTAAATCTTTTTTAGATGTTTGACGCCAAAAACATGATGGCAGCTTGCGACCCACGACATGGCCGTTATCTCACAGTAGCTGCCATGTTCCGTGGCAGAATGTCGATGAAGGAAGTTGATGAACAAATGCTTAACGTACAAAACAAAAACAGCAGTTATTTCGTGGAATGGATTCCGAACAACGTTAAAATCGCTGTTTGTGACATTCCACCGCGCGGTTTGAAAATGTCGGCCACTTTCATTGGCAATTCCACTGCCATTCAAGAAATCTTCAAGCGCATTTCTGAGCAATTTACCGGTATACAATTTAATAACTAATTCTTATTTAAGGAACATTATTAAACCTGATTTTTTTTCTCCTAGCTATGTTCCGTCGTAAAGCCTTCTTGCATTGGTACACTGGCGAAGGCATGGACGAGATGGAATTCACTGAAGCTGAATCCAACATGAATGATCTTGTTTCCGAATACCAACAATATCAAGATGCTACTGCTGATGACGAAGGCGACTTTGAAGCTGATGAGGAACTGGGAGCTGAAGAAATGGCCTAATTTCTTTTGTCAAAAAGAATAGCTGCCTTGCTTTGTTACTAATTAAATTTTTGTAAAGAACATTTTGGTAACACATCTAAATTCTGTTTTGTAAGTTACTTTGAAAAAAATTTAAGCACGTGAATAAATGTAATTGGCTTGTTTACGAGATGTCATTTCTTTTATTAAATATTTCTTTTATTCTCGTTTCGTTCTCAAGTAATCACAAATTATAAAAACCTTTTAGTTTCTAACAAAATTTTCACCCAAGATATTTTCTAATTTCTTGCCACATTGAAAACTAACTCTGAAAAAAATATATATATAAATTATCCAATTTTACATAAAAATGGGATTTTGTAGGAAGAAAACGTGTATTTCAGGGAAATATAAACAATACGGCAAGAAATTAATAGAAGTACATTAACAGCCACAAAGCATGTGTTTTTTTTTTCGTTTTTTTTCGTCTGTGAGCCTTTGACAACTTTTTACACAATATTTCCTTTTTATCCACATTACTCTTTTTGTTACAAATTATATTGACTTTGTTGCCGTCAACAAATTTAAGCTTA
Organism: Stenotaenia linearis; assembly: GCA_034700445.1. NCBI lineage: Eukaryota > Metazoa > Arthropoda > Chilopoda > Geophilomorpha > Geophilidae > Stenotaenia > Stenotaenia linearis. The sequence goes on along the minus strand of JAQIXT010000029.1, from coordinate 62,105 downwards.
TTAAAGAAAAAATAAAGTGGCCACACACAAATGAAAATCCACCATAGTAAAACATTAAACACAAATTTGTTGTTTTCCTGAGTTGACATCCAAATCAGCCATATTGATCCATAACGTTCTTCCTTCAATCAATTGTAGATCAACATAGATGATACTGTGATTTCATATATATATATAAAAGATGATATTTTTTCAGACTATATTATTTTCCATCTTCATCCGTTAACATTTGATTTGCACAAAAACTTTGAGAAGAAACAAGTACAAACCATAAACAAAATAAAAACACAAAACAGTAATAACAATTCTTAGTTACTGTTCATTAATTAAATGTTTGAACACACCCAAATTAAGTACAATAGACAGGTCAGACATTTCTTTCCTCTTAAAGGAAATGGTGAAATTCAAATACTGCAACCAGGGACCATTTTAAACAGGAAACAAATTTTCAGAAAAATAAAAGTTAACACCACTATAGTTATATTGTAATAGTAAATTAGATAAATTCATTGTTACATAACAATCTAGTTAAAGAAAAAAGAAAAACTTGAACAAAGACAAATTAAAATAAACAACCCACAAAAATTAAAAAAATCAAACAGATTCAGTTTCTTATAATCACCATTTGTCAAAAAAGAAAAAATTATAATTTACATAAAATAAGTGAAATAAATAATTACGGAAATGGAATGGCCATTAAAATTTGGGCAATAATTATTGCAAAAAGTATTAAGTACAAGTTAACAAGAAACATAATATGGAAGACATACAAACAAAAATAGAAAAATAAAAATAAAAGTTTAGCTGTCTGAAAAATAAACATTTCTTTTTGATGTTAAATGGCGACTTTGAGAAACTTACTTTTTTTTATCAATTGAAATAATTTTTATAACGCTTTATAATATATCTATTCAGTTGATTAAAAGATAAATAATTTACATGCAAATTATGTACCCCTTGGATTTAAAAAGGAATTAATTTAGAGAATGAAAAAAATCCACACATGTGGCCATAATTGTAAGCACCTTCACTCGCGTGTAAAAACAAAATTACATTATAATAAATCTTTGGTATTAAGCATCCAAACGTGTAACAGGACTCAGTCATCTGCCGTGGGTTATCACAAACTCAAAACAAAAATACTTCTGTGTTATGAAAATACCTTACTAATAATAATTACTGATACATTTGTAAATTTTACACATTTTACAATTTAATTTTTGTGACATTTAAACAAATCAAGAATTAAAATATGAATAAATCTTGTTTTTAAAATTGTAAAACGCTAAATAAAGGATTAATTTACTGAATACCAAAATGGCTTTTTTTGTTTCTTAAATTTTTGAGATACAAAAATAAAGACTAGAAAGGACAGATGACAAGGACATTCTTTGGCCCACATATCAAACAATAAAAACCAAATAATAATTATACATATTTAACCGTCAATTTACCACTAGTGTCAGTTTGTGGCAACAAAATGAATTAAATTATTTGATTTTACATTTTTTTAAATACATACAGTACATTAGCACGCAAAGTGCATCAAAGAAAAAAAAACACCAAAACTTGAAAAAAAAAAACCCACAAACATTTCAAACAATAACCCTTGGATTGTACGTGCACTTTTATACTTAAAAAATTATATATTAAAGAAAAAATATTTACCTGTCCCAGGAGTTGTTATACCCATGGGCCCATGAAACACTAATAAATTAACAAATTGTAACTAAAGGACAACTAATTGGGCCTCTTGACACACTTTTTGTAGCACAATCCTCCTTGGACCATGCGCCAAAAATAAAATTAAAAAGAATAATGAGCCGTGAATATATAAAGATTGTTGTTTTTTAACATTAAAAAATAATTTCATTTAAATTCCCAGTAGCTGCCGTCTAACTGGTTGAAATAAATTTGTAATTAAAGTACATTAGACCTTATATATTTTTTGATTAAATAAAACAATAACATTTTTTGTTATTGCACCATGTTTGTTTTTTACACGCTTAAAAAAAAAAAAATAAACAACAAAATAAAAATCCTCCATTATATTGATTAAGTTTTCTTTCTTTAAAAAAAAATAAAAAGTTTGAAGAAATTCGGCTCACACTTACGACATGACGTCACTGACATGAAGGTCAAGGGTCAACAGACAGTGTTTTGTATTTACATGGGACGCCACGGATTACGTGTTTTATACAAACGTCACGCACGCCAAGTGGTAATCTAGGAGAGAGAAGATAAAACAAAGGGGAATGTAGTTACAAAAACAAAAAATAAAATCATAAAGTACAAAAAAATTTCATTGCCACTCAAAAGCTGTATTTTTTTTGCTGCTAATGCATGGAATTAGAGCCAAAGAGAGAAAGAGTAAAAAGAGGGTTTTAGTTTTTAATATTTTTTTTGAAGTTGAAATTTATAAATAATTGAAATCAAAAAAAGAAAATAAGAAACAAAATTATAAATAAAGAAAGGTTGAATAAATTTAGTCAATCGAAGTTGAGATTTAGAGCAATTTAAAAGTAAAAGTAGGATATAAATAATAAAAATGGCAGTCAGCAAAAAGCATGCAGTTTTTAATCGCCGTATTTCCTACACTTTAATTTGAAAATTGAATGAGTAACGTTCTAGAAAATTTTCAAGAAATTCAATAAAAGTTAATTTTAGACCGCGAATTGACATATTTTCTTTGGAAATACGGCAATTTCAAAAATAAAACTAAATAAAACTAATACGTAAACCAAAACCTAAGAAATTGTGTTAAATTAATACACTAATAAAATAAATTCAGAGCTGTAATAGAACCAAAAAATAAATTATAAAATGAATAAAATAAAGGATTAAAGATAAATGGGCATAGGAGAAGGTTTACCAAAATGCAAGCACAAGCCTTTAAGGTTATAATTCAAAATTAAAAATCCATTTTTCAGAAACTGAGATGAAAAAAATGCAGCGTGCCCAAAATTAAAACCATCTTTTCATAAAGCAGTAAGTGTTTTCAGCAGTATTATTCATTATGTAATTTAAAAATAATAAAGAAAATGGAATGATAAATGTAAATTATAAATTAAAAACCAAACCAGGCAAATATAAGTAGAAAAATAATAGAAAAAAAACCAATAAACATAAATTAAATAAGTAACGTAATAAAAAAATGAATGGGTTATACTGTAGGTGGTATAAACAAGGGATAAGGAAAAGAAACAAACACAAGCAAAAAAGAGGAACAACATCCACAAAAACTGCGTTAGATGACAAATGCACGAACAAAACGAACATTCTGACAGTTTCGACACACACACTCGTCACAAATACACAAGACAATGAACAATTTCTGCGACGTTGGGCAATAGGCCCCATGTTGAAGGCACTAAGGAGACAAAAAAGAGAACATGAGACAAAAATGTAGACAACAAAATAATCAGGTAATTGCATTTTTCATTTTTTGTTTTCTATTTTTATTTCTCGTTCAATAAATAAAAATAAAAAGAAAAAATATAAATAGAGGAGGACTATCTGGAAACAACAAGGATCAAAGTCATTTATAATTGACAAACGGGGTAAAGAGAAAAGAAATGAAAAAGACTCACCAACACTTAAAAACAGGACCAAGGGATTGTACGACTCACAAAAGACTACACAAATTACTATCATAAAACAAATAGCACAAACATTGTCAACATGTTTTTCCCATTTAAACATCGCAAAAAATTCTAAGATTGAAATATAAGTTGTTTTTTTCATTTTCAAGGTGCACTTTTTACGATTCTACATCTCGTAGAAAAACTTCATCCCATACCTCCCAGGAAAAATATCAATTTGGATCAGAATACCACCCACCCAATCAAACTTGAGTATTATTTTAATTAAGATATGCATTCTATCTGCTGACTGCAGAAATAGATAGATAACTTCAATAAAATATTAGTCGAATCTAAGTAAATCTCTTTGGTCTTCACTGCACTTTGCCTTCACGTCTCCATTAAGAGTCCAGTGAAATTAAATGGAAAATAAACCAGTCTTATTATGTATAGAATAAATCTCTCTTTATTTTCTTACGTAAAAAATAAAAAATAATTGATACCTACATCATCAACGATGGAGGAATTTTAATTTTCTTTCCTTTTTTCTACTTTTCTTTTCAAAAGAAAATCAGAAAAATCATACCTAAAATCATACTTTGGCACAACATTTTGAAATAATTACTTATATTAAAAGCCAAAGTTCTAAATTGTCACGCATAACATTATAAAATTTGCTTTCAATACAGATAAAATTGACACTTTAATTTTTTTTTTTTTATAAAAAAATATTTAAAATTTCCATCTCTCTAAATAATATTACAAACATTTACCATTAAAAGGCACATTTTGGATCATATTATTTAGACCCCCATTAATTTAATTTAAAAATAAATAAATATAAATATTTTTAACTATTAAGAAAAATTATAAAATCAAGAAAACACTTACCGTTGAACAGCATACAAATTTGCCCAATTTGTACTGCGCAATTAAAAGAAAAATACAAGCCATGATGAAATTATTACATTATTTTTCTCAAAAATTCTAATCATATTTTAAATTTTAATCAAGTCCAAACTATGCACAAGCTGCAAAATGCACATTGGGGAAAATTAAATGAAAGAAATCAACAAAAATTGAACTTACCATTATAAAACAGATGATAATATATTTCCAAAATTGTTTAAGCCTAAATAGCCATGCAAATCTAAGATCCAATCCAAAAAGCCCCTGTTAAAACCGAATAATTTATTTGCACCACAACAACAAGAAATCACTGCACCTTCTTTTACGGTTACTCCAATGCTCCAACCCAGTTTAATTTAAGGATAAAGTATCATTTTTCAACCAAGCTTTGGTATAGCGCGACATTTAATTGAGATTGATTAAATGGATAGCACAAGGTCCGTTTCAATTACGTTAATGGACGGCAAAACAAAATCCTAACCACTATGTGTGATACATATTTTCTCGATTGAAAATACTATTCAATAAATATTGAATTTATTATTTTCAATGAAGGAATGTGTTTTGTTAATTTGTAATTTTAATTTCCCGACAATAAAATGCTTCAACGTGAACACAAAACATTACCTTGTCTCGACGCGTTTGAAAAATATTGGAAAGATGTCTCCGAATTTTTAATACGTGATTTCAATGACAGACATTAATTAGTGTATAAATTCCAATTTACTTGTGATTGAATGTCAGCTCGAAGTATTTATGAATAGACTGGAATTCTGCTATTGATTTTTTTAAAAATATAGCCTAAACCGAGATTGATCCTATTATATCTTATTCACTTATAACATTTTTACTTTCTTCAAAATTTCTAAACATGAAAAACTGATAAGCAGGACTTCAATTGTGGTGCAAATAGAAAATTAGTCAACTAGAACAAGACCCAAACATGCATGATAAAGATCAAATAGAAGACTTAAAATGAATGAATAAAGTAGTGCAGTGAAAGACCAAGTGACAAACCACTAAAAGCTTTAAAATTAATTTACGGACACTTTGAAATCAAATATACACACATGCATTATCATCAACTAAATGTTTTATGTCAATACCCACTAATTACTAAAATATGTAACTAAATTCTTATTTAATTCTATTTTCCTTTTTTACCTTTTGTTGTTATAAACCACCAATAGCTCTGAATACCCAGACAGAATTTTAAGTAAGCGGAAAAATTAAGAGGAGTGAAAAATAAAGAATAAGTGTTCGGGCTTTTTGAGAAGGAATAAAAAAAGCTGCGAGGAATTTATACTTAAAATAAATAACTAGGAAAAATAAATAATTTATCATTCAAAATGGATCGTTTTCAGCCACAAAATAAAAAAATAAAAAATTTGTTGTTTTTTACTTACACACTTTCCCCCCCTTTCAATACGGCTTGTCTTTGGATCTCTTGAGCTGAACTTTGAGCCTTTTCATTCCTATTTGAAATCCATTCATTGCTTGGATGGCTGCCTGCGCTGAAACTGGATTGTCGTAACTAACAAATCCTAAAAAGAGAATTCGAAAATTTCTATTTAATGTTATAATTTCATAAATTCGATTATTAAAAAAAATTGTTTATTCGCTAAATCCAAAGTTGGAAACTGGAATTAGAAATTACAAACCTTTATATTCTAGAAAATAAATAGCATAAACATTAAAAAATTATCTCTTTACAGCATTAAATCTAGGATTTAAACGTCTATATTGCAGAGGTACTAACAAGAGCTAGTATGTAAAAGATGCACAATGGATTTACAGCGAGTCCTCGACTTACGTGAATTCGAATTAAGTGGAGTCGTGGTTGTGATACTTTAACTTAAAGCTAACAAACCCATGCACCAAAAGCTGCTTAAAACGTACTAAATGGCTTTTCTGGTAAGCTGATGCACAGCCGATGGTTTATCGTAATTTTTAATGTTTTATTCCAAGGTTTATCTGGTTACAAACCTACGTTGGCACATAAATAGTACATGTCTAGCACTGTTCAACTTAAGTCGAGGACTTACTACGCGACCATTATTGTAGTTTTTAATAACTTTTGAAGACAGGCTTGCCGTTTCTGACAAAGCGAACAATGTACGAAAATGAGGGCAACATTTCCCGATAATCCTAAGATAATTAACAAATTAAATGGAAATCACTGGTCTAATCTATCTTATTGTCCTAGATTGAATGCTTGTAAGAGTTTAAAAGCTCGTTCCTCCTAAAAGAAAATAATTATAAAGTCAATAACAGAACGACAAGTGAAGGGCGCACCATTTTTGCAGAGCTAATTTTCTCAACTTACCAAAACACTTGCTGAGATTAGTCTGCTTATCAATAAAAACTTTAGCTGATATGACATTTCCGAATGGCATAAAGGTCTGAGCGAGATCATTATCACCGAATTCCTGTGGCAAGTGGTAGATGAAGAGGTTGGCCCCTTCAGGACCTGAGCGGGAAAGAGTAGATGAATCTATGAGTAAAGACAAAAAAAAGGGAGCGGGAAAGAAAATGGGATGACCAAGGAAAAAAGAAAAAGAAAAAAAAGGAATGTATTATTAATTTCTACGTTAAATTAAATAATGTGATAAATATTGTGAGATTGGGGATTAAATAAGTTAACAACAGGATTTCAGGCGAGTGTTTATACACATGCCATCACTCACCTTCGATTTGTTTTCCTGCAGGAGACGATGTTTGCTGCAAAGTAGCTTGAGTGAAAGCATTTGGGAAGGCAGCTGGGTAGGAGTGAAAAAAAAACAACAAAAGGACAAAAATATTATAATTGATTTAGTAGGTAAATAGTTAGATCACAAATATCAATGAAATAAACTTAACACTGAGCAACAAATCTGAGAAACTTTTCCGTCTCAGTTAATTGACAAATAGCAACAACACGAAGAGCTTTTTACGTTTAATAAACAAACATAAACAAATGTAAACATATAAAACTTTACACAGGTATAGTTTTTATACAGAGGTGTAAGTAGTGAACGAAAATTCCCCACAACCTCACTGTGTGCAAGTTGGTATAAGTTATGTTACCTGCGTATTGCTGGATACCCGAATAGGCTTGAGAAAGGGCTTCTAAACTTGGTCCGTTGGTGGCCAAGCCAGAGCCGAGCCCGTTCATACTGACCGAGCCCATACTGTTGGCAGCAGCTGCCATATTGGACAAATTATTGGTGGACATGCCCAGAGCCATCGTGCTCACTGGGTTGATGCCACTAAGAGTCTGCGCTGTGGTAGACACGGGGACGGTCAAACTGCCTGCAAAATCACAAAAACAAAATTAATAAAATTATTATGACATTTTAAAAACAAATTCCAAAAAAATTAAACTAATTACGGAGAAAGGTTTCGGTTTGTTGTTTGCTGCAAATAAAGCCAAAAAGGCCTTACAAAGGAAAAAAAAAAATCCGTAATAAAAAATGCGTAAATATTTACAGAATGATAGAACAATATTAATCTAGAGGATCTATCAAACTGTTGGTCATTTTCAGCATTGAAAAAGCGCATGTTTATCAAAAGCAATCAATTGTGAGTCAAAACAAACAAACCGAAATCAAAATTAAACCTTAAAGGCTTGTAGGATAATTTGATATTTGCACTTTGGTTCTCTCTTTCCACTAATAACAAATGAACCAAGTTAATTAGAAGCTTGGTCATTACTGAATAATCAGTCAAAGTAAACATCCGTTACCAATTGACTATGAAGATAAATTACTTGGTTTATTTACAACTTGTAGACGAATAGTAATGTAAAAGTGTGTGTTTTAGTTGTATAAAGCGGTTATAAACACAAACTTAATTTAACTTTAAAAAACACATCAAAAATACAAACAAAACATTATTACTTACAAGAATAGATATTCTTGTTACTATAAACATTAATCTACCATTGTTAATTACTGTACGTAAATTACAAAACAAATTTTACAAGTTTACAAACTCACCTGTACTGCTAGCTTTTCCTAGTAGAGCTGCTCAAGAAGCGCCATAAACACAGAAAAAGAAAATTGGGCAAAGGAAAAAAAGCGAGATTAGTCACAACATACACGACATAAAATTTGCTTAGTAAAGTAAAAAAAATTGGAAAATAAAATAATAAATCCCTTGATGGGTTTTTAATTTTTAATGAGCCGGTTAATACTTGTTTCATGGTTTAAACATGATATTGCTCGAACCCATGCAAATCACAGCGTATGCATTAAAAGCACAAACATCAAACTACACCACCTTGTGTCTTAATTTAAGCTACTTATAAAAACACGTACTTAACTTCATCCCCTTTAAATTAAAATTGAATACCAACCTGTAGCTGATGTCAGGCCAGGTAATGCTAAAAAAAAAGAAAAAAAAAATACATTAGCTTTTTTTTGCCGATCGACCTGAAATTAAAGATTTTCCTATCATATTACAAAATAGAATCTTCACCATAAAAGAAATATAAAATTGCATTTAGCGTAAAAATAGATAAACTTGCATCATTTAATATTTTATTAGTTTAGTTTAAAATGAATTTATTTTCTGAGCAATATGCATCTAAAATTTCCAAAAATTGATCGATCCTTTGTGATACTTTAATATGAATGCCGCGATGTTATTCCATCAATTAAGCAAATAGAATGCTCGTTTTTGGCAAATTCTCTTTCACACTAAATGCAAACAATAAAAGACCATTCGAAATAGCAAACATAATGTTGACCCTTTGCCACCATTAACCAAGCAGCTGCATCAGCTGAAGTCATGAAAGACGAAGACGGATATTATGCTGTACTTCTCCCATTTGCCTTAATTGAGACCAGAGTTAGATGTTTGGAGGAAGTCTTATCCGTCAGACCATCAAAACACCGTCACCAGAAACCAATTCCAATTACAAAAGACAAGAGAGTCATTAGAAGATCATCAATAGGCGGTAAAACCTTCCAAAAAGAAACGTGAAGAGGGAAAAAAAGAAATGAACTCGTCATTAAAACCATGTTCGTCTCATTCCAAGCCACGTTAAAGGTCAGATAAAGAGTAAAACTAAATTTTTTTGTGTGGTTAGAAAATATAGAATTCTGTAAGTAAGAATCGTGACCAACCTGTGGCTGATATTTTTGGAATTGAAGAATGATTGCCTAAAAATAAGTCATGTTTGCATCAAAAATTGTGTAACATCAAAAAGCAAGGCATTAAAATCCAAAAAATTTCAATAAAAAAAATTGTAAAACATTTTTTCTTTTTTACTTTTTTGAGAACATTTTGAATAATACATGTTTTATTTAAATATTTGAAAAAATTGAATTTTAATTGCCCATTAAAAAGTTTAAAGTTGCACAAAATTTCTCTTTTGAAGTAAAAAACTGAACCGGCTTCTTATTTTAAATGTAATGAATATTGCACTGCTATTACCCTACCATATAATTGATGAGCAAGCAAGCATAGTGAGCAAACGAAGTTTTTAATGTATTGACTTTTATCATTGTTGAGTTTATAAAGTGGCCCGGGTTTGCATTTTTATTTAAAATAAAAGTTGCGCCACTGGATTTAAACTACACGTATGAAAACGTCGCCCTTGACCAAATGAATATTACTAACAGAATAGGCAAATAAATAACCTTTTGCAAGCCATGGGAGATTATTACTAAAACATTGCTACACGCAGAAAAATGTGTAGAAAAATATTTTTTACTGCTTTTAACAGTGTTAATTTCATTATTAATGTCTTGGCACTTGCTTTTATTAAGCTGCAACTACAATAAATAACAACGCCATGTTTCTCTGTATTTTGTGAGTGTAGGGAAGGGTGGGAAAGAAACATGGAATTGTAACCCACTTTGGTGATAATTTACAAAATTCAAGTTTAACATCAATAATTGGTAATATTTAAAATTCTTAAGCAAATTTCAAACACAAATAAATTTAAAAAACTTTTCGTAAAAAACGATTTAATTACATTTCAACATTTCTTTACTTATTTAAAATTCATATAGCAAAACTCCAAAAACCATTTACTTGCCTCCATTAATAAAATTCAAAACTTCTGAACCAACTTTCAAAGAACCCCTAATGTATTTTAAATACCCACCATCCCAAATTGCAATAGTAAATTCTGACAAAACTAATAACCCAAACTAAGCTACCTTAAGTCAAAACATCCCTCCATCATTTTATAACATCATTTCCTCTTTAAGAACCTCTTTCAATTCTGTTTAAAAACGCATTATCTCACCTGAAGATGACATAAGGCCGGCATTATTACCAGACGTGGCAGCAGCCAAGGCAGCAAGGTTTTGCACACTCATAGGATTCAAACCTGAAAAGATTAATTAACTATGCCATTAAAAAAATTTTAAAAAAACGTTAGTATATGTTATCAATTACACTTCAAAAGAAATTTCATCAAGGGAGCCATCATTCCGGTCCCCTCAATGATAATCAAGCTAAGATACCATTAAAAAAAAGGTTGAGAGATAGAAGCCAAGGACTAGAGGAGTTGGGAGCCGCTTTGCTCGTGAATATTTAACTCACTCATTTGCGGGTGCCTGAGTGAAAGATTTTTAGTCGTGCTAACCCATCAGGACAAGAGGAGACCAGCTGCATTTGATATTTAAATAATTCACGAATTAAAGTCTCTTCAACAAACACGTTGCTTCAATCAATTTAAGGACAGACTATAAAATATCGTGTTCAATTGAAGCGGTCAAAGCTATTTCGTATAACTTAATTTGTTTAATAAAAATTTAATTCTATTCTCGAATCATTGCGCAAATTAAAATGAATATTGTACATAATTTTATAAATTTTGTATTAAATTTATTGGCAATTTTTATGTATTATTTATGCTAGTTTAATTTTCTACGTTCGTAATAAAATATGAATAACCAATTAGTAGATAATTTGAAACAGTCGAAACTTTTGAAAAATATTTTTAAAAATTTAATCTTGCCACGTTTATGTAAAAACGTTCAGTGAATGTTTCAGTCAAGATTTTCGAAGACAATTAAATTACGTTATTTTCTGTCAGTTGCACGTTCAAGTGATGCAAGACGAATAATTAATGGTTGATTATTTTAAAATTAATCCACTAATGGTTCTAATTACTTTTAAAACTTTCGTAAACAGAACTTATTAACGTTAACTTATTAGCGCATTCAATCAATTGTCAATTGTCAATTTGTTAATGACTTCATATTTAATAATTTTCATTGTTATTCAATTCTGTAATAAAATATTCTCATACCTGGATTACCTACAGCTATGTTAGCTAGTGCTGCCAAACCCTGCAAGTTAGCTGTGTTGATATCTGTTGGGGGAATAAAAATTACACAAAAAAATCAGTGGTCGCGTAATCATCGAGTATAAACCTTGAATAAAACCTGCTGTATTATTCCCAGCAGTAGGAATTGTAAGGCTGGCTAGACCCTGCCCTCCTAATCCTTGTAAATTTACTAAGCAGTTTGACCCTTAAAAAAAAAAAATCATTAAAATAAATTTCAAATTAAAAATAAAGAATAATTTTAAAAAAATACCTGCTGTACTATTATTTGTTGCTGCAGCTAGAGCAGCCAGCTGCTGCATTCCTAAGGCATTTACACCTACAATAAAATTTTTAAAAAATAATTAAAGTTTCAAACTTTAAAAAAAAATTTATACAGAGCTAAAGAAAAAAACTTTTCAAAGTCAAACTTTCCTGTCACTTAAACCTCTAAATTCGGTCTCAAGTGAATTGCGATAGAAAAAAAAAAGCAAGCCCAAATGCAGGGTATGGATAAGAGGAGAACTAGAGAATCAAGGGACCCAAGTGGCCAGTGAGTCCACCAATTCCATTTGGTTGGGTGTCAGACTCAGGAAACTGGTGAAAAAAGCCTCTCCAACTACTAAACTGGATCCATCTCGCACACTGCGTCCATCCTGAGCAATTTTCTTCGCTTCCTCTTCTCTTTCAATCCTCCATTTTTCCACTCCTCCAGTTTCCTCTCAGGGATGATAAGACCATCCGAGTAATTTGTAGTGAAAAGGGGATTTGCATCAAGCACCATCCTGCTCGTGCAGCAGAACACTTCCAATACAACTCATTAAGCATTTCTGTCAGCTTATTCCAAACAGATTTTGATGTTCTCACACATTCATTTTTTTTCTGCAATACTAAAGCTTCTTATTAGGCCAAGTGATTTCCCAAAAACAGATATTCGAGCAAAATGGAGGACTTAAACCTTCTTTCCGGCTTTTCATTAAACAAAATGTAAGCTGGCATGATTAAGACAAATACTGTCTTGTTATGCCAGTCACTTCTGAATAAACAAGCGTCAAATCCCTAACAAACCGACAAGTTGGAGCGAGGGGATTTTTAAAAAAAGGGTTAAAAGGAGATCACCCGATTTCATTAACTCCCTACAAACATAGCAAGAGAAAAAAGATAAGAAAAACAAAAAATCGTCACATCTCCCTTTGGCCTTGCTAATAAGCATAATGAGTTTGGAGTGTCGTGTCGACCATTCATCACCAAGCTTGTCTCCAGAGGCTGTTGCACGAGAGGAAAGAGGAGCATCACAATCTGGTGGTACGTGCCGTCTTTGACTGAGTGGGTTAGGGAAAAGAGGAAAATATCTCGAGAAAGCATCGTCTTAATGATAGGTTTAATGAAAAGCTCGCTCAACTCAATGCCATTTAGCAGCCAAACACAAACATCAACCTGCACTCGACTCGAATAAGGGGATTAAAAACCTTGGTTTGAAAGTACTAGAGGGATATGGCATGAAAGAACAGGAAAAGGAGGGGTTTCTTTCGTATTCTCACCTGCAAGTTGGGGAACACTGCTGAAGGTACTTACTCCACCAGCTGCCTGCTGAAGAAGCTGTAAAAAAAACAGGAGAAAAAAATTATCAATATATTTTCAACTTTTTTTCTAAAAAAATAAAAGAAAAAAATAGCAAAGAAAAATTGATTTTTAAAATTGAAAGATATCACAATTTTGTAAACATTTATTTATTATTTTTATTAAAAAAGTGAAAACTTTTATTTCTAGTTTCAAATCAACTTTTTCGTCCTTCTTTAATACCAAATTTGTTTTTAAGTAGCTAATTTTTCTCGCTTGCATCCCAATTTCTCCCCGAAGAACTTGTTTACAACCACTTCATAAAATCACACAGTTAACACCTTTGAATCTCGTTTCCCTAAAATACCACGGCATTACGGAATCGAAGGAAAGAAAAAAAAAGCCAGTAAAAACAAGTACAGCTTAAACCAAGCATAAAACCAACTAACAAATATGACCTTTACCATAAAAATTGTACTCATAGAACAAAGAGACCATCTAATGCATAATAATACAGGCAACATACCATGGCCACCCTAAGTATAAAAGGGATGAAACCGACCTGGGATTGAGTTGACGAAGCACTCACCACCTTTTACAGGCCCAGAGAGGCAATAGCTTGGTAATTTCTAGCACGCTTCATAAACTTTTAGTGGGTTCTGAACGGCAGCGTCATAAGGCAATTTACATTGAACAAGAGGGGCCTCTGCATTACCCTGAATTTGGCAGCATCTGGGGAGAGGTTTCAGCCAACGATGACAGTACTATGTAGATTCTCTTTCTTAACGTACACGCCCGCCTTTCCCTTTTCCCCCAGAGTACCTAGAGCATCGCTCTATCTTCAAATTGGCTTTTAACGAGCCAGACGAGGACAAAACTTCGCTTGGAAAAACATGCAGATGATTGCTCAATAATCCCACATTTAACTTGTTATTCATTTTCGCGCGAGCATAAACAAAGTTTGTACAAAGTTGTAAAATTATACTTTCGCGTTACAAATATTTAAGTAAGATTTCTATTAATTAAAAAAAAATATATTAATCCTCCTCCTTCCAGTCTTTCCGATGTTTAATTTTGGAGAAATCCAATTACTTAATTTAATTTAACAGTTAAAGCCAACTTGGAGAATTTTTTCATTTAATAAATGCAACAAATAAAAGGAGGAAAAAGCACTCGCAAAAAGAAAGATAAAAGCGGCGGAACCATCACAAATGTTTTCAGCAAGGCTCCTACGGGATTTAAGCTTGCAAAAACAAAAACGATGTAGTAGTCAAGAAAGGAAGCGGGGAATTTCTTTGCACTGATGCCCCATAGGAATAATAGACATACCCTATTCGGAGGTAAAAAAGACGAAAAAATGAAAGAATCTTCCGAGTAATGCTCGGGATTTTCTTTCTTTTATCCTGCCGTTCTCTCGCTCTCTATTCTGCTTGATTCCTAATCTGGAGTTGTCAGATTTTTAAAGATTTTACGGTTAAACAACGCATTGTTAGCTGGGGATTATTTTGCAAACAATTAAGAAAAAATAACTTTATAATTTCCAATGAAAAAAATAGATGAAAAAACTTGAATAAACCAATTATTTAATTCATAATTTAGTTTAATTCACATTTATCACTTTATTGATTGGTTTATTCAAGATTCAAGGTTTATACAATTAAATTCCTTATAAATGTCTAATTTCTTTCAGTGTTATAAACAAATACAAACAACAATACCATTGAGAAGATTTAGTTATTTCCCATTCCCTCCTAAATAAACCTTTAATCGAGTCAGTATGTTGTTCTGATCAGTTTGTGGTCATCTGGGTAAAAGCCTCAGATACTCTGTTGGGAAAACATAATTTTCATGCCAAAATATGACACCAGATGCAGCGCTTGTTGCCAAACAAGTCCTCGTGGCATAATGCGTAGAAGGGAGGGTCTGAAAAGCGCTCAAGCCATGAAACTTCATCTTGCAGCTCATTCTCATCTTATATGAACTCAAGTCCCACACACAAACAGTTCCAAGAAAGCTCGCAAACTGCAATTCACTTCAGTGCCAGAAAATTTACCAGCAGGGGGTCATACAATTCAAAAACACATTAAAAGGAGAAGGAAATTTAAAAATAACAATGGAGAGCAAAAACTTATTGTGAAAAATTATTACCGTCACAAAACTTTATTTACTTCCTACATAAAAGGAACACATGGCGCCCAATGAATATGCAATGAACGTTAAAAATCTGTCGCTAAGAAGCTTAACAACCGATTTTACACTAAAACCACTACTTCTAATTATTTTTTAATTAGGAAAAAAATATAACTTAAAATAATTACCACTTTTAATTTACATCTGCATTTCTTTTGATCTTTCCTCCCCAAACTAAAGGCAAAACTACGCAGGGCTGACGCATGAATTATGCACAAGGCAAAAGCTCAATTCAACAACTGAGAAGACTTGAAAGTGAGTTTTGGGTAATGATTTGCAAGTAATTAGTTGCCTGCATTTTATCTACTTTAATTTGCCCTGCATTACTGGCTAAATCCTTTGCTTACATATGCAAGTGAATTACTTAGAGAAGAATTATCCTTGAAAAAATTTAATTTTCTTTTTTTTAATGAGAGAGAGAGATAAAGTGAAGTGATTGACCCAATTTGTTTGCAGCTTTAATCTTTACAGAAACTTTTTTCCTGATATTTAATCCAGTACCAGTTAAGTTAGTTTCATAAAATTTGCATTTACAACATTACTTTTTAATGCATTAGCAGAAAAAAGTCTTAACCGCGTTTGAAAACTTTGACATTGACTTTTAATACGGAATATAATCAAATATTTGACTTAAAACGTTAAATTTTTTTTGATAAGGAGATTGATTTTTTAGAAAATTTTTTTTTCCCAAAAAAATCTCAAATTAAAATTTATCTGTTATACTTACAGTTAAATTGAGTGGACTTAGAGCACTTAGGTTTGCAACGTTCCATAAATTGGCACTCATCTGCTGCATCCTTTTCTGGTCCTTTTCCTTTTGTGTGTCAGCAAACTTCACAACAAGGGGAGACGAACATCCCTATTAAAAAAATCAAGATAATGCTAGAGATAAGTCTTTTCATTAGAATAGAAAAAATCTTTAAAAATTAAATGAAATCTGAAAACTTAAAAAGACAAAGAAACTATCTTGAAAAACATCATTAAAAGATTCCACGCAGATTTGTATGACAAGAACAAATTAAAATCGAAATGTTTGTGCTTTATAATAAATTTTTCGATTAGTACCAAATTAATAAACTGCTTATCACAATACCGGAGAATGAAGCAATGGAAAACTGCGATATTGATTATTTCATTTGTAAAGCCTTCGGATTAAAAGTATGTGTATGCAAAATGTCAAAGCGTGGTATTAATTCATCATCAAGTAGCCACATCACGAAGGGGGTGCAAGAGTAGATGCTTTATCAGTGAAATCATCACTTCCCAATCATTTTCACTTCCAAACATGCCTCGATGCATCATTTACATGTGATTAAATTAAATATTTCTAACTTCCCTGCAGACATTAACCATATTCCAAGCTAAAAGTTTATTTATAGCCTTTGGAGAATTCACTTTTGTGTTTCACAACTTGTCTTCCTCAGACGAATCTTAATCTTAGCCAGCGCAAACTGGTTCGAGCCAAAATGATGACAGCAAACAGTATTTGGATTGTTGATGTTGGCTGAACATCAATCTGCACTCAAAGCACTTTATTTATGTAAAACTAATTTGATGAATTATTAGATTTATTGATTAGAGGAAATAAATAAATCGTTGATATTTGGTTAATTCACTAAATTTTTATAAATCTCATTAATCATAGGTTTTACCAGAATTCAGACTAGTCATTGTATTAGTGACTCTAGTGGTGTTCTTAGTTATTTCAAACCAATTGAAAACTACATGTTGTGAGTGATGACTATTGCATTTCATTTGTCATCATATAACTTAATGATTTTCTATTCAATCTTAAGTGATTAGGAAACTCTAAAACTTATTTAATGAAAAAAACCAGATGTGATTTGACTGGCATCAACGCAATGACACAAATGTGAAGTAATTTATGCGCTTCAACCATCTGTTTTGAAGAAAACGCATTAAGAACAAAGAAAAAGGGCAGCCCTTGATTAGCTAATCAAATTCAAATCAATTTTACTTATTCCACGTGATTGACAAACGGCCAAAACGCTCACAAATTGTACAAACTGTCTAAATCAAATTTCAGATTATTTTAATAAATATAATCTCATCCAATTACTTTAGCAGTCAGCCAGTGAACCTTTAAATATAAAAAAATCGTTTTTTTAGTTAGCGGAAAAAATCCATGATTTTTTTGTGTGAGCAATGAACATGAAGTTCAGATTCTGTCGTGCAATAAATGTAGGAGGAAATTAAATGTAATGACCATCTACAACTTGGCCTAAATTCCCTGTTTGATGGCACAGAACAAGTGCAAAAATCATAGGTTTTGCCATAATGATCATCATGCAACGTGATAACGAATGACAACTTTCAATTTTTATTTCAATTCCTAATATTGACTCTTTACCATTTAGAATACAAGGAATTTTAAATTTTAAAATTTTCTAAATTTGATAATCTAAAAGAAAAAAAAATTAACTTATCCGGATAATGACGTCTCAAAATAATTAGACGAAAATGAAAAGTACATTTCCAAGTCAACAGAATGTCTGGAAACATGTACTTAACAGGGACTTCCAATTAGGAGTCGTAGAAATAAAAGACGAAATGATAATGTGATGCTCATTACGTCGACAAAGAATTCCGTAAGTGTGGATATCACATTTCTGTGATGGCAATTTACTTTAAGGCCAAATGAGAAGTGAAATGCTGTGTAAAATCCAAGTGCAAAGCAGCAGCGTAAACATAACCACAGCAGCATTTCTTATTTCACTTGTTTATTAAATTATAAAACTTTCTCGTTTTCTGCAATTAATCCAACCAGAACTATCTTTGTCCATCTCATAATTAAACTTGAAATAACCAACGTGTAATGAGTAACCAAATATCAACACTGATTTCGGTAAAGTATAATTTTTTTCTAAATTCATTCAAAGTCACAAAAAGGGGAAATATTACGAAGCGAGCACTAATTAACAAAAAATTCCTCGATAAGACTTCATTCTCATTTTCACGAGAATAAATCAGCCGCTTTTCCATCAACAAACGCCCATTTTGTAAGATAACGAGCAAAACTTTTCTATACATCTTTATTCTTGTAATGAGGCTTTCAGCGTTTACAAACCTTACTGCTTTGCCATCCAAAGTGCAAACTGGCATAGAAAGCCTTTTCAACCCTTATGCAATGAAAAACATTTAAAGCTCCTCGATAAAACGAGGGCCTTTAAATTTTTGATGGGTCAGCCTTAGTGCGCGAATGCATGTGGTGAGAAATGGAGGGGTTGTAATTAACAGTTGCTTCCTAACATGGGATTTCCATTCACCAGCACTTGTTTAGTGGCATTTTCAAGTGCCAAGAAAGAGCCAAAGGCATGAGGGGGGTGAGAAAGAGTGCATGGAAGGTGGTGGAGAAGGATAGATAGAAAGTGAGTGAGTGAATAAGAGATAAGTGCAGGGGGCATCCAATCTTGAGCCACTCACCACTTTCACCCATTCACCCCTCTTGCACTCGACTGCACTACCTAATCAAACCAGACCTTTACTGTATATACAGGAAATATTTTTAAAAAATTTTTAATCAAGAAAAATTTTCTTGATAAATTTTTAGAAATTCGTTGTAAATAATTTCATAATTTTCTGATTTACTACTGAGCATGATGTACTGAAAGTAATCAGTTTTCACTATTTATTCCCAAACGAAGCGAAGAACATCTGCACAAACAAATAATCACACCCAATGTATTTATTGCTGAACATAAATCTGACAGCAAAAATAAATATATTGAAATAAAAATGTTTTAAAATTTCTTGAAATACTGAAACTTTAGTTGTAACGATGTAAACTAGTTAAAAATAATTTTTTTCCCACAAACTGCTGATATTACAAAAAAAATAAAAATAAAAATAGCTCTTTTTGCTACTAAATTGTAAAAATAAATTTCTAGTGCAGTCGAACCACGTTATAACGAAAAAAAAAAATTAACTAAATTTCTTCATTATAATGTTGTATCATTCGTTATATTGAGAATTTCTTTATAACGGGGTCCGACTGTACAAAAATGTTGTGTGTGTGTGTAGTTCAAATATCTACTTCACCACAAAAAACAATTAAAGTTACATAACATAAAAGTGAAAATAAAAACATAAATAACAAATAAAAGATACATTTTCTTACCTCCATTGTTTGTGAATGGTGCATGGCTTTGATGGCATTTATTGCACACTGCCGCGAAGCGTATGTTACAAAGGCACAGCCTGTGGGCAGAAGAGACAAGGAAAAAAAAATAGGACGCAACCAGGAAACAGAATGACAAGTAACTACTCGAAAGAAGTAAATATATAAATAAAATGTAAATGATACCAATATCAAAAACTACTATACAAAAGCATTATTTACAACATAACACAATCCAAACTAGTGATTTTTCAAATGTTATCAAACATGTCCATTTATACATAGAGACACACAGAAATCTGTGCCGAACTGTGCATACATCACAGTGTGTGTTTTATCATGTGTTCAATTTTGATTTAAATTTATTTTACTTCTTAAAACTTAAATTTCTTTGGGGAATAGAAAAATAATAAAATTGTACCTTTGCTCTGTCCATTTGTATCTCTCAATACAGTACATTCTTCTATTGTTCCGTATGGAGAAAATAATAGTCTCACGTCGTTTTCATTGCACTTTTTGGATAACATTCCTACAAATAATTTTCTCTCTGAAAATAAAAAGAAAAACAAAATCATCAGTTGCGCTAATTTGAATTTGCAGCGGGCGCAGTTCAAAGATATTTAGAGAAGATTGGAAATTTCAAGTGCCAAGTTTACAACCATCTTTCGTCTTGGGATAAGACTCACAAATGAATTGTAAAACATTCTTAAAACCTCCCATTTCACAAAGGAGGCAATAAAATGGGTCGGGGCGAGAATAGGCTGGGAGAAA
Source organism: Stenotaenia linearis (assembly GCA_034700445.1). Taxonomy (NCBI): domain Eukaryota; kingdom Metazoa; phylum Arthropoda; class Chilopoda; order Geophilomorpha; family Geophilidae; genus Stenotaenia; species Stenotaenia linearis. Next base: position 41,692 of record JAQIXT010000029.1, on the reverse strand, counting down.
AAAAAACCTTTTTAGAGTGAGAAAGAGAAAAAAAGGGTTAGAGTACAATTGCCATCATTCAAGTAATCTTCCCCTCAACTATTCACACTGGCTATAAAAGCAGGCTTCTTGCAATGCATCTTCGGGTTTGAACACTCCCTCTCAATATATGTCTTCAATGGAATGCCTTAAATTACCAAGTCTATTGAACGGAAGGACCAAGCAACGTGATACCGCAAATAAACCCACTTAACGCCAACCCTTTTTTTTAAAAGAATAAATATGGTATTATAAAAATGCAGTACTGATTTGGAGATTATTGATTCCAGTCGATTTATTTTTTTACTTAAATCAGCTTTAACTGAATACAATTACTTTTGTAAAATTTATTCCTATTTTCACGAAGAATGAACGATTTGTATATTGTGGTCACATAACGTCAGTAACACAAATACAATAGCAAGTTAGATCTGGCTTCTTGATCCCGAAATCCTTTCTAACCCACAATACACACAGTAACTGAAAACCAATGTTGTCTTGGTCAAACTCACCTGATGAATTCGTAATGATAACTGATCGTTTGTTTATCAACCACAAATTGATTTTGCATTCGCATTTCACAACTAAAACATTTCATTAAATAAATTGATAATTAAAATCGAATGTAATTATTTCAATTTCAAAATCAATTACATGTTCTATCGAAATATTATACAAGTTTTAAGATATTGCTCCTTTGAAATGATACGTTTTAATAATGTAAGGGTAAAAGTTAGACCATTATCATTTATTCAGAGGAGCAGGTAATTAATAAAGTTTGTGGGAAATTTATGACACCGTCTTGTAACCTCTTCAACAACTCTTTCCTTTCATCAACTTTTCCCACAAAGCCCCACAAAGTTGATGACAGGCAAAGATTACTAAAACCACTTGATTTATAAGTGTTTTGTGAAAACCTGTGCTGAAACCTGAGGAAAAAAATATATTTCAAACTTGAACAAATAATCGCCCACTTTTCCCAAAAAGGTACCCTCAAGTGCAATTTTTCTTCACTTGCCTTTTGTATTTTTCACCACCCACTGCCAACGCCACCCTTATAATTGATAATTTAAGAGGCAAAAAACAACTCAAATCAAAGCTCTTTCATTTTTAATCAGAACAATAAAATAAAATTATATGGAATATAAATCAAATTAGGATTTTTCATCATTTTCTATCAAGTTTATAACAAAATAAAATTCTATCTACCAAACTTATGCAGTAAGGTAAATAAACAATTAGCTTCTTGAAAAACTTTCCCTCCATTCTTTTCTTCGGTAATGGAGTTACTCAGATTTATTCCTCACTGTTGAGAACAGATTGGCTGGCAACTCCCCAAATCCAATTTGACCAATACACAATACCAGTTAAATTTCATTAGGATGTTTTTCAACATGTTATTTTTTACTCACATTTTTTACTACAAAACCACACAATCTGTTTTGTCTTTCACTGCATGGAAATGATAAATATAATTTAACTTCAAATCAGTTTTATCGAATCAGCGCGCAATGTATTTTTACACAGCAAAAAGAAGATAACATCAACTTCACAACAAATTTCTTTCATAATTTCACGCATTCATGCATCAGATACTAAATGTATCAAACTTTCAAACACTAACTGTCAAGTATAATAAAAATTCAGAAGGATAAATCAAAAACATGTCTGTATATAAATAAATTTAAAAAATTGTAATTTACTAAGGTTGTCAACCAAAAATAGTAAACACAACTAATTAGATTAAATAGTTGTGCAAGATTGTTTATTTCAATTAAAGAATTCATTAGTTTTGACTAATATTCTCATAAAACCCTAAAGATATGCATAAAAACTATTGTTGTTAAACTATTAAAAAATTAATGCGTTAATTTCATTAGTTTAACTTAATTAACTTTCAGTTTTGCGATAAATTCTATTAAATTGTATGATGTAATGACAGTTATGCGTCTTGAATCTAAAATATAACAAAACAAATTTGAGCACTAAAGAAATTCTGTGCAACACTTCAATCTATTCTGTGCTTCAATTACAACAGTTGGATGTTTTATTTATTGGCTTTCTTTTATTTTCCTAGTTGTTGTCAGTAAAAAAACGCAATTGGAAGGAATACAGGAAGTAAACTTACTGATCCAAATAAATTGTGTTGTATTTTCATTGCACTCGTTACAAAAAGCTCATTTTCACACACCTATCGATATGTTGCAATTGTTACCACCTTATTTTTACCCTCCATTTTTATAGTAGATAAAGCTAAATCCAATCACTGTCAAAATTGCAAACACAAACTGAAAGGCATCCAAACAACTCAATAAAAATCAAACGTCTAGCAAACAACCAATCATAATTTTGAGAAAAGTTATCTAGTACTAGGTGCATTTAAAGTTAAATGGATTGTCAAGAATCCAATTATTTCGAATATTTGAGAGAGTTTGCAGAAAACAAAACTTGTGTCTCATAACTTATAAATTCCATGTTACTTATAAATCTGACATATATTTAACATGGAATTTATAAGTTATGAGACATAAGTTTTGTGCTCCGCAAACTCTCTATTGCACAAAATCAGAATCCGATTCTGAGCAAATATGTTTGAGTTGGATTGGATTATCTATTGCTAAAACAAGTGTTATTATTTGTATGGAACAGAAAAGGCAATGTATGCTATCTGTACAAGAAAATAATAAAATTCTTCGAAATTTATCATATTAACAGTAGCCCAAAATGCATTTGCAATTTTAGCTAGACTCATTTCCAAGAAAAATTACATTTGGTAAAGATCAGACAATAATGGAATTGTTTTCCCATTTCTTAAATTGTGCATTTTAACTTGCGAAACATAGTCCCAAATGTAATTTTTTAGCGAAATAACTGGCTAATATTTAATAATTCTTGGTATTCAATCTAACAAATCCAAGATGGCCGTGAAGAATACACAAATGGATTCTCTTAAAATGACGGTTAACATAAATAGAAATAATCTATATAATCGAAACAATCCATTTACCTTTAAACATATCCATTGATAAAATTGTCAAAATCAAACAACAACTACATGCTCTTTAAAAAAACATGATCAATTTACCTGGAACGAAGTAAACAGCAGGTGCAAATGAAGGTAAAGTAAACAAATTGCAGAAAAGTACACGTTTTCTTTTCATTTTTCTGTGTTTTGTATCAAAACAAATAAGAGAAAAAACGAGGTAATAAAAGACGGAGTTAAGACGAAATAAATTGTAAGCATTGCAGCCTCACCAAGCATTCAAGAAGTGGTTGGTTGATAAAATCCTCCTTTCACCAGATCTAGCATTGACAGAAGAACGCACAAAACCAACAAGAACCACGGCCAGTGTGTTTGGTTTCAAGGGGGAGAAGGAAAGGGAAAAAAGCCAAAAGAAAGTAGAAAAAAGAAAGAATAGAAAGACCAAGGCAAAGAAGGAATTGGAACCCACCAGGAGCACACAGTTGGTATGGAATGAAGTTTGGATGAGGGGGAGTTGCACCAACATTTAGCAAAGGAGGGGGGTTTAAATGGCATTCAGTGTTGGAGGAAATCCAGGTTGTGGTTCAGATGAAAAAAGAAAAAAAAAAAGGAAAAGAGAAAATAAAAAAGGAAATTGGTTGAAAGAAGTAGAAAGAATCGCGAAATGTTAACCAGACGATGGAAAATTTTTATGGAATATTATTTCATTTAATTCTCATGAATAAGTAATAACACATAGCTAAAGTTCCTTAATTATACTTATGTTATTAGAGCTTCATTTCTGTATACCAAGTATTAAAAATTAAAAATGTTTTGCAAAAATAATTATAAAAATTTTTTTCTTTACAACAATATCCGCAGAATTTTCAATACAGATTGAAATCTTAAAAAATATTAATAAACTTTATAATGGTGATAAAATTAATAAATATACACCATTAATAAAAATTTTTAAACAATGACCAGTGACTTGCTAATGTATAAAATAAACTAAAAATTCTACCACCTGTGTTCTCATCCGAAATTATCTGAATTTAAAATTAAAATCAGCAACAGCTGGTGAGAAAACGCAGAAGCTAACCCTGCCGATGACAAATTTTTGCACTAATAATGCATAGCAGGCCAACGAATGTTTTCATTTCGAAAACAGCAGCAAAAACAAACAAAACAAAAACAAATAAACCGATCACCCTTTTTATACTCAAACAAAAACACTCATCTACGAAAATAATTTTTTTTTAAAATTTGTCTCTTCTCATTTCTTGTCGAAACTGAAAAACGTGCAAACTCTATTCATTCGTTTCACCACTCAGTCTCAGTTCCCCACTATTGCATCTTTTCAAAATAGATCCATAGCCAACTGCATATGTTCTCAAAATGTGTGCGTATGTGGGTAGAGAGAAAAAAAAATGTCGAACACCATTCTGTTCTTGCTCTGTATTAATAATAAAATAAAAAATTGCCTCATCTATTTCAGTCCAATTCGCAAGAACCTAAGCTAAAAAAATGAAACTTTTTTTTGATAAAATTTCATTTTTCATTTGGATGCAATACGGTTTGTTGCAATTACTGAAAATATTTTTTTTTATCAACCGAATATTACATTTTACTTTCAAAAAAAGTATTATTTGGCTTACAGTGTTAGAAAATTTCAATATGTTTAATTTCCCTTGGCTGTTTTGTATGTTTAATGTAAATTTACCATTGTGAAGCCTACAGGTTCACTCTGACTTTAGTAAATTTTAAATTTTATTGAAAATTCCGATTCCAACTGAATGTTAAATATTCTAACTATCCTTATTTGACATATAAAATTTAAACCAAATGAAATTAAGTTTCACATGTCAAAAAATCTGTTAAATTTTCTTTTTAGACAACCATCTGTACCATGTGGTCTCCGCCACACTCACCATATGGTCAGTCTGTTTTGTTTACATCTCAAAAATCGACTGTTTCTCGTTCTTCACTTCCAAACTCAGAAAAAAAAATCAATATATGACAACTTCCTTACTGAAAACAACAACAAAAACTCGACTTTTAGGCCAATCAGCTTAACTATGATTAGTCACAGTTGTCAGCAAGACCGACAGAACTATTTGATGGGCCACTACCAAAGCTCTTTTGCCTTCTCCAATTTAATTGTGGCTCTACTTTGACAACTGCTATCTACTTTCTCCTAAGCCCAAGCGTAAACCATGGGTTGACAGCAAATTTAACTTGATCTGTAACAACCTTCTACATATAAATAGGCAATTTAGCAAACCAGGCCAAATAACCATGCCATGACGTGACCGCGATTCAAATAAGTAGGCGCAAACAACTACAATTCATTCTCTTTAATTTACATTTCGCAATTTAAAACAAACAGCGAAGGAAAAAAAAAAATTCTTTAAAGTTTCTCTTTTGAAATTTAATTTGCAACTGTACACTGCAAATTGATAAGCAGGTAAGATGGTGCAACGCTCCTTTGCATTTACCGAAATTGCGTCAACTTTAAGCAGTGCATACTCAAATATCTGCCGTTTTAAAATTAGTCGCTCGCTCCGCTTGAGGCTGCAATCAGATAAATGGGAGTTGAAGCCAAAGCCGGCTCCTTGTACGTAAAAATAAACTTGCACTGCAATCGAATGCCCAATCAGGGCTCAAGGCTCATGTCACACACACTTCTACCTTCTACCCGTTAAATCCGCAATCTCGCTACCGTGTAAAAATCCCATCAAATGCAGTGGATACATTTGCTGCTTCATCAAAATTGCTTATCTCGCTAAAAGATTGCTACGTTATTATAATAATAACAATAATAATAATAATCATAAAAGTGGAATCGTTTTCTTTTGAAAAAAAAAATATTTACAAAGTCATTTTTTTTTTAAAATTCCATTATTTGATTTTTTTTTAATTTTTGTTTTATTTTTGCTGACTTGGGCAGTCTCCTATTAAGGGGATGGGAACCTGCCATGTTGAATTTTTTTTACCCATAGGAACCAAACTATGCCATTTTTTTGGAGTTTTCATTTATTGAATATATACGGTAGAAAAATATAAATTTTTAAATAAATTCAACTTTTTAAAGTTTTTTATGATATACCAGTATAAGTTTTACTAAATAGTTGAAAAGACCACAAAAAAATTGCAAAAACAGAAGTGTTTCGAATTTTTTACTTTTTTTATTTAAAAAAAGCAATAAAAAAATTCAGTCGAAAATATTTAGGAATTAAATAAAAACTGGTTCCTACGGGGGGAAAAAATGGCCGGTCCTCTGTAGCCTTAAATTACAATAAATAAAAATAAAATTTATTCGTTTGGCCATTTATCCTTGTTTTCTCACGACTTGATTAATTTAATGAGGTTTAGTAATTCCTTGTCACTCGTTGTTTACAGCTACTAGAACGTGTAACGAATTGTAAACAGTAATAAATAGGCGATAAAGTCTTAACTTTGATTCTACACAAACATTAAAAAACATAATAGAGCGACGTAAAACTCAATTTAAATTACAAATTTACATAAAGTTTATGATATGAAAGAACTTTACTCATCTAAAACTAATTGAACCGTTTCATTCGAGCTTATAACGCAATTTGTGCCATCCAGCAGCAAATACACAGTATTTAATTTCCTCAGCATCCCAAAACTAATTTCACAAAAGATACTGTCCTCATATAGCACAAATTTTAATTTGCAAACTGAGTAACAAGTTATTAGTCTCGCCTGATCACAATTAGTGTTCACAAGTCGCGGCCTCAAGGGGTTACAACTAACATCATTAGCTTAGACAAACACATAAGGCTGAGATTGGAATTAAGAATTTAAAACAAAAAATTCGCCAAAAAAAGGGAAAAAAAGTGCACCATTTTTATTAGCTGATATGAATTAGAATGAATGGACCCAGGCTGCAATGCAATTAAGCTAACAAGTTGAGTTTTATTCCTGGAGGAGGAGCTAAATGTCATAAATCACCGAGCTAAAGGAGTGAGACAATGTGTTGTTGGCGAAGAATAATACATCATCGTGTTAAGGCAAATTAGTGAAGGTGTTAAAAATAAGAAAATCAGAAAATATCCTCGGATCACATGAATGCAAATGCATCAAAAGACGAGCACAGCAAACTAGCAAAGCGAGCCTCATTTACAAATTAATATCTCACGGAATGGAAAACAACTTCTCACTTTACGTGCTTGGAATACTAACTGCCATACATTTTCATTAGTTCATTGTCTAATTTTTCAATATTAAGTATTAACATAACCTCACAAAATTAAGCTGACAAAACTTCTAACCGAATAAAATTTCACAACGAGCAAACGATCAAATAAAGTGAAACAGTTGCTACTTAAAGTACCGCACAGAATGATGGTTAATGACTATTGTCATTGGGTTTGTTAATAGAGATTTATAATTAACATGAAATTTATAAAACTTCTCTTAGCTTTACCGATTCCATTAAAAGTTATTATGGTAAATAATTTTACTCTCAAAGTAGGAAAGTTATTTTAATCCATCTTTTCAGCTTATGTCTTAAAAAGATTGCAATTGCAGTGTTCAGAAGTTTGAGTGGAATTTACATTTTTAAATGGTTATTAGTAAAAATTATTTAAATAGGATAATATCTTATTTGGAATAACCCCTGTTTAAATCTCTTTTGATTTCTGAAGCAATGGGAGCAAATGAAAGGTATATACCTTCAATAATTTGAAATTGTTACAAGGATTAAGATATTACATTACCAAAGAAAAAATAAGTTCTTAAAATTATAATAACGTCTCTTCATTTAAATAAATTTACTGATTTCAATCATCAGTATGCATTTCTCATACTTTTACATTAAAATATAATTTTTAAAAACTTTTTCTGCATAACTAAACACTAAACACTGCAAAAAAAAATCAACTTTACATTAAAAAAAGCTTGATAATTCATGTAAATTCAATGTGAAAGTTAACTTTACATTTTTTTTACCTTTGTAAAGGATACCTTTACATTAAATTTGTAAAGGTATCCTTTACATTGATAAAATGTAATGTAAAGTTAACTTTCACATCGACTTTACATTTGTAAAGCTGATTTTTTTTGCAGTGTAGAAGATATTCAAATTAGAAGATATTCATACACAGAAATAAAACCAGAATGTACAAATATTTTTGGAAATGTGTATGAATGTAAACAAAATTCTTCTGAATCTTCGCAATCCGAACAAACAAAAAATAATAAGTAACATTTTGCACCAAAAAACCCCAATAGTATCTATAAGGACAAGTTTATCAAGACAAGTTTATAAAGAATTAGGAAATTTGGCCAATAAATCATTCAATTTCTTATTTACTTCAACTTTATATATAATTCTGTAGTCTGCTAGCAAATTACTGATTTTCTAATTTTCGAATTGGATTAAAAATCAAACATTAACGACCTCTTGAAGTGAACAAGACTACACTAATTGAAATCACAAAATTTACCAAAAAATCACTAACTTTAGAATATGGGTGGGTATAACTGAACCATAAAAAAACTTACCGTTTCTATTTTCACTATCTGCTGGCTTCATTTGGATAGGGTGATGCATCTGCAAGTAAATAGGATAGAACATTTATTAGAAGTGACACGTAAAAAATTTGATATTTTTAACTCAAAACGGCACCTTAAGTACTTTTTGAAAAGCAAAATAACAGTAAAACAATAAACTCAACTGCAAATGCATTCAAGCATAAACAGCCGAGAAAATACTTTAAGCTGAAAATAAATCTCTTTAAAATATCAATCCTCACAAAGTATAAAATTTTACAATAACCTTTGAAAATTTCCCGCGTTCTTTGATATTTTAAAGGTATCAAAACACATGAGAAGCACAGATATCCGTTCTGCAGCTGTTTCTTTTCTACACTGACGTTTGTGTGTGTATGTTTCGTATCCTTCCTATGCGAAAAACTGATGAATAGCCCCTTGCCCCCCCTCGAGACTAGTTGCTGTGCAGCCCGGGTAAAGATGCACTCGGATGCTAATTCAGTCGAGAAAAATTCTTTTTTATCTCTTAGTTTAGCAAAGCCAACTTGTCTACCTGTGTCATTTAGTGGTGTAGTTCCCGCTTGAATTTCAAATTTATAATAAATAAACACAATTTTAAAGTAATTTGGAATTTTTTAAAGCTGATTTGCGATGATTTGAATAGCTTTAAAGACGATCTTAGTTTACGTAGCTTTTTTCTCTTTAATTTTATGTCCGTCGAAATAAATCTCGTGTCAGTCTCGTTTTATGATGACGTCAGTGTTCCAAAACTTCAGAATTAGATCCACAGTATGTTCAGTTTAAACAATGGTTCCGCCATTTGTAATTTGGAACAATGACGTCATATCTATTAAATCTCTGCTGATGTTTGCACGCTCTGTGGATGAGTTGCTTCAAAACAATTTCATTTCAATTTATTTCTTCCTAACCAATCGCACTAAATTTTTGAAACTAACTTGAAATATTTTCTACCTGAATGTACTTTTACTCAAAAAGTTTTTCAATTCACCCTGCACTGTTCCTTTAATAATTTACAATTTTAAATTTATTACGAAAATGAAATAAAATCAAATCTGTCGTTTTTTTTTTAAAAAGTATAATTGCATTATCATTTCGAATTTTGCATAATTTAAATTATTTCGGTTTCTTTTGATCCCAAAAGAATGTTAAAAAACTTATCAGTAGATATTTTTAAACACGGACTTCATTCGAGGTTGAGGGGTGACATGTTTTAACGCCATATGTAAAGAATAAAAAATACGTGCCATAAAATTTCATAAATCATTTTATGGTAATTTTCAATTTTCTTTTCTTTTTTGGTAAATGTGGAGGATAAAAAACTTTCTTTCATTAAACAATGTCGAGCCATTTATTAATGAAGAATTAAATGTAATTTCTTTTTCATTCTGCTAACTGTCCTGGGAACCATCTCATTTGCCAACGTGAAATTGCCGCCTAAGGAAAAAGCTCCTGACACTAAACATTTGTCACTATTCTCTAACCTTATTTGTCATCCGAACTGAATGCTCAAATCAGCAAAGGATCAAAACTCCTTTCTCAACATCAAAATCCGAGAGAAAAATTAACTGATAAATTGAAAATCCTTATAAACAACAAACATAAATTCACAAAAAACTATTTTCAATAAAAACCAAAACTTTAAAACCAATTTTTTTCAAGGTCTATTTTTCAACTTATTGACGAATTGCCAGCGATTTTTGATAGCGCAAAAAAATAAATTTAAAACTGTCTTCAAATTTCTTCAATAATATCCCTCATTTTTCACTAATATCTTTCCCTCCTACATCAGCAACACATCACTAACTTTCAATATTGCCTCGTATTAATCTTACACTTGCTAGGTCATAAGTAATCTCAAACATCATCAATAAAAATCCTTCTAGAACTACTCAATTTAACCCACACTTTATCAAAATATCGAAAAAGATTTAAATAACGCATAAAATAACAAAAGATCGTTAGAAAAAAAAAAAACCACTAAAGTATTTTATACTACTTTTCTCCAATTTAATCGGCTTGTCTTTTTTTCGCAAAAAATTTAAAGCACGGAATTAAGCTGTTCTTACATACTGCAACGAAAATCAATGCAAAAACCAAAACAACGTTCACTTCCTGAGGAAATGTTAAAAAAAAGCTGACTTCGTGACAACCAATTGCGACAAGTTATAGATGCGTTTGCTGCTCAGGGGAATTTGATTGTCTCGACTGCACCAAATCCCTAAAACAAGTCTGACATCAGCTGTTTTTCTTTTAATCTTTCCCCTTTTCCCCGTCACGACGCGTTCTTTTTTTGTTATGAATTATATTACGCCCATGTTGCCTTCTTTTTTAATTAAATTTTTTTTGGTAATTTTCTAAACTATACATTTTGATTAAATAAATGGAGTTTATTAACTTATGATAAAAATAACTTTAAATTATTTCCATTTGTACCGTTTAATTAACTTTTTTTTAAAAAGTAATTTTCTATCTATATTAACATTTTGATTAAATAAATAAAATATTTATTAAATTAATAAAAAAAACTCAAAATAATTTTCATTCTGTTTTATAAGCGTAGACTGGATTTTCCCTCGCATGAATGATAGATTAAACTTAAACTTCACGATTCCAATTCACTGAGCAATTGTAATGTCAAGGATTTCAGTGGAATTGCTAAATTAGATTCCGTGGCATTGTATCAATATTGCATACTGAACGTCTCTTTAGTAGTTGCAGAAACTGTAGTGAGGGCTATTTGCATATTCTATCTTATTAAACAGGACTTGGCAAGGCGCAGTGCTAATACGTATTATATTGCCAAAAAAGAAAGAGGGGAATAAAGGTGCTCATATCTTTACTGCATCTAACGAAATTAAATGTAATTGCATAAGAGAATTTAAAATTTTTCAAAAACAAAAGAGAAAAAAAAAATCAGACATCAATTTCCAAATTCAAATAGAAAAAAATAATCCAATAAGTCACTTCAAATCAAGCTTGCAGATGAAAAACAAAATTCAATAAATTGATCTTGCGAGTTTGTAAATAAATTTATTTGCAAATTCTTGAAATGAAATTATTAAATTCACCCAAACTCTAAAATCATCGCAAGTTTTCGTTTTCAATAACAAATCGATAATTAATTCATGACATCACTGAAATTATATCAATCTCCCATTTACGACATGTGCTATCGATTTCCCTTTTAATAATATACAACACGAGCTGTAAATATTCCTAAACTATAAATTACTTTAATGTTTATTTAAAATCGCCGAGCATCAATTTCCCGTATTTTGCTCATTGCAGATAAATATCAAATACGTCATCTCTCGCCATTTCAACACAATACAGTACGAACCAGGAATAGAATAGAGAGGAATAGATCAATCAATATTTCAATCCACTTTTTCTTACGTTCATCTCTCTTACGTCTGCATCTGACAAGACATCAAAATGTAATAGTGCAAAACACAGTCACGTCCAATGCAGATGCGACCGCAAGAAAAAGAATTTCATGTTGTTATACTGCCATATAAATGCCAGCTTTGCCTTTATGTTGAAAAGCCCCTGACTGTCGATACGTGTTATTGGCAAACATAGACATGAGTTTGAAGCAAATTCAATGCACGATTACAATCTTGCACCAAAAAAAGGGAAGAAAAAAAAATTCTAATATAAGTTTTTAAATGTAAATAGAAAAATTCTTCAAAATGTGTTTAAATCGAAATATTAGAAGATTTTTTTTCTTTTTACGTGATTCAGGCTGTTTAAAAAAGCCGATATTTGAGAGTTTCGATGTATGCGTTACAGATGCACAAGCCATTTCGATTCTCTAGATAAAATGCAAGAGATCTATAAAGACAGAAAAACTATCTGAAATAGCAACAAAGCAGCACTAAAGCTCTTTCTTCTGATCAAGAATCACACAAGGTTTATGCCCGTTCCCATGATGCATAAAAACGACCTGTCACTTGTTTCGCCAGATAAAATTGTTGTAAAATGAGCAGTTTCACAGAAAACAGACAACGCTGAATTACAAATTTATTACTAATTGTACATTTTTTAAAATGTTTATAACTACTGAGTACTGATTTCTAATGACATAAATAATACAAAAGTAGTAAAAATATCAAATTCGCTTCTGCGCTCAGCTTTTATCACCGCATTTCGGACATGCTTTATTATCAGAATTATTGCTGGAGCAAAAGTGCATAAGGCCAAAACAGAATAAACTCGAAAACTTTTTATTACTCCTGCTTTCTTGAAACTGTATTTCAGAATTCACACTAAAAGTCATTAAAAACTTTTTATATACCTTTTACGTGTTAAGTGAAGAGTCTATTTTAGAATGTCATTATGTTTTAATTCTTGTTTTTCTAAATCTCTTCATTTGTTCCATCTTATCAAACTTATCAAACTCAGACAAATATTTACCCTGACAAATCAAATTAAAAGCAATGGTAAAATGCAGCAACAATTCGGCGCTCTTCACATCTAATGAAATATAATTTGCCAGTAGAATAGGCAAGAGAGAAGCACACTCAAATGTGCATAGACACACAACTTGTAAAGCTCAAACTGCAAACCGAATTACCTCGAGTAAAAGGGCTTCTTGACACAAACTCGACAGGTTTCCACATTACCCCAAGTTAGAATAATTCAATTTCAGTACGGGGAAAATGCAACACAATGGAAAGTAAGAACATTTTTCTAAACCGTGCTATGTTTTAGTATGTCTAATTACAAGCCCTTAGTCTTCACAGAACTTGATCCGCTTTTTTCAGCAGAAATTGATTAATTTCACGCATAAAGGTGAAATAGTTTAAAATATCGTTTTTCAAAATTTTAATTATAAAGGCGCGTTCCGCCTTTGGTGAACTGAAAGAATGTTTGAAGATATGACGTTACATTAATTCTTAAATAAATTCGGCTGCAGTTTGAATGTTTTAATTTTTTTTAAATAAATGAAGTGTAAAATTCGTTCTTATTAGAATAAAAATCCAAGATGGCATGTGCCCTATCGCTTTGAAGGTTGTTTAAAAATTCCACTAAATTTACATTGCAATTTAAAAAAAAATTCTTAAAAAATCATTTTAAATTCTTAATTTTGCATGCAAATAAGTTTAATGGCCCTAAGCTAAAAACTTCCTATGGTTTCTCCACACAGAAGCCAGTGAAATAGGAAAACATGAGGTTAATTATGCTCTTTATTGTGGTAGATAAAATAATACTTTTATGGCACAAAGAAAAAGCAGAAAAAAAATATAAATCAAAATTTGAAATAACTTCTAATTAAAACAAAAGTTAGCGCCCGCATAACTCCTAATTAACCCCTGCAACTAAATATACAAAGACTTTAAAAAAAAAAAAAAACACTTTTACCCACACTATCTAGAAACAACTAATTAAATGCAAGACAAATCCTTAAATCTTATCTGACTAAAAACTATCCAACCCTAAAAACGAGCCATAAACTTATCCAACATCTGCTGACTTCATTAAGACATCATCTTTCTTTCTACCATTACTCACACTTTAAATTTTAATTTCACTTTTAATTATTATCGCTAAAAACGAAACAAAGAAAGAAGTTGAAAATATTAAACAAGAATAAGAAAAAAATTAATATGAAAAGCAATTTCTCAATTTCCCAAAACACCAAAATAGACAGCTGCCACAGATAAAGGAAGGGGAAAATGTGCATGCTAGGGTAAAATCCGACTTGATATATATTCCAAAGAGAAAGGGGGAAAAACGAAATTAAAATGTCAAATGTCTCTAACCTAACTCTTAAATTAACCTGTCAATTTCTGCTGTTGTTCGTCAACCATTTTTCTATTTCTAAAATTGAAAAATAAGAAAAGGAGAAAAATATATAAATAAATAGAAGAGAAAAGAGACACTTAATCTTTTTTCCCACTCTCATTCTCAAAATTGACTCATTTTTCTTAAATATCCCCACAATTCATTCTACAAATCTCAATCGTTAAAAAGGAGGGTAAAATATTTTGACTTCGCACATCAAATGCAACAATCTCCAATAACCGTAATCACAGTATCTTTCTTCACCTTGAAAGAACTACTCTGCAGAGCTGTCAAGTGATATTTGATGGCAGCCAATATCCTTTTTGATACTGAAAGTTGAAGTTGAAAAGAGAAAAGAAAAAAATGAAAAGAAAAGAGAAAGAATAGGGGTGGGATGAAAAAAGAGGGTTTCGAAAGTAATGGAAGGGGAAGTAGATGTTAAAATACTAACATAACGTCATTGAAAATTGATTGCCTGTCTTCTAGCTTCAGATTAACGATCAAAGGTGAAATTGCAATCCGGCAAATCAATTCGTCCATTTCACATCTGAGTAACATCTACCTCCTCACCCCTCGCCTTTTCCCCATTAGGCTTACCAAAGAAAAAAATACAACATAACAGAAATATTTCTTTAATTTTCTTCCGCTTCTCATTTACTTTTTTCCCCTCTTTCTTGTCTTCCGACATTTTCACCTGCACTGGTTCCCAATGCCATTTTGTTTAGAAGGACGGCTGGAGTGGAAAAAGTAACGTAAATAAACCTGATAGCGTTATATTAAGTTTTTTCCTTTAATTTGTCAAGTTTCTTTTTAATTTCGAGACCACAACAACAGCCTCAAGCCACCGCGAAATTGGGGAAGCAGGAAATATTTTACTCCTAACAATGTTGAAAGGCAAGGCAAAAGTAAGAAAAAACTAAATTTTTAGAAAGTTTATTTATTAGTTGACGTGGATTCGAATTAAAACTTTCATTTTATAAATTTAGAAAATTAATGACCGGAAATGATCAATTAATGTCTAAAATCGAGTTCGTGGCTTCATGACACACATTTGCATATACTTTACGAATTAAGGCGATGGATGGCCTGCCATGTTGGATTTTTTCTCCACAGAAACCAATGTTAATTTAATTCTTAAATATATTCGGCTGTAGTCTAGATTTTTTATTCCTTTTATTTAAATTAATGAACGTCAAAATTTGAAATATTTGTTTTTTTATGGATTTATAAATAATTTTACAAAACTGAAGTTCAAAACTGAAAAAAGTTGAATTTATTTAAAAATTCCTATCTTCTTTCATACAACAAATGAAAACTAGAAAATAGAAAACAGTTCGCCTCGCAACCCCCCAAAAAATTTGTTTGCAATGAAATGTAATTTAGGAATTAATTCAACATTGCTTCCTATGGGAAAAAAAACTAACATGGCTTTCTATGGGAAAAAAAAACCAACATGGCGTTTCCCCTTATCGCCTCAAACCCTGAGTAAAGTATCATTAAAACTTTGAGAGTAAAACTTATCAAAAAGTTCAATCTCAACCACTTTCGTCAGCCTTCACCCAAACCTAATCTTAAATACTTTTTCCTTTTCCTTCCTTTAAAAAGACACCCCTTCTCCACAACTACAGTGACCGCAAACACCAGCTCCTAGCAGTGCAAACACACAAATATTTCATCAATCAAGTTTGAAGCGTAACCAAAGACACTCCCCGAAGTCGGCAAAGTCCACTTCATTCCATTAACTAAATATTTGAAGCGATCCGAAACAAGAAAAGGTCAGCGACCAACTGGCCTAAACCAGGTCCGTGTGATAAAAGTCAAGCTATTTGTCTTCGCATAACACCCAGCCGAAGAGATGTAGTAGATTCCTCTACGATCGTGTCTTATATGTCACGTTCGTCTGTCATCGCTTTGACCTCCGGTCACTCGTGAATGGAGTCAGAACCGCCAAGTTCCGAGTAATCAATCGTTATTTTATCACCTAACCATTCAAAGCGCCAACTTCCCGCCATGAGATTTATACCGAGACGAGAACCAAAAAGAACATGAATCACTCAACCTTCCAGGAAAAAAAAATACAAAAAAAAAAAAAAACTAAAAATATTTAATAAAAAAAAAAGAAAAGAAAAACTTTTAGCGGAAATTATAAATTGTGCTGACATCTGTTAGCCATTTATTCCATTCACGGATATGTAATTAAAGTGCAACAATTTAATAACGAATAATTATTAATGGATAATTTGCCACTTTGTCACACTGTAGTTTGTAATATTTATGTAGTAATCGCCGTTTAAAAGTTTTATCGCAGCCTAGAAACAAATCACGTAAGTCACTTGGTAATCAGGAAATTATTTAAACAACAGATGCAAGTGACAAAAGTTTTGCTTGAGTTTACTTAACTAATAAATTTCTCTAATTCGCAATGCAAGAAAAATCAGATTTACAAAAATTTACAATAATTAAATGTATTATAAAGAATGAACATTTAAAATGTTCTTTTCCAAGCTTACACTAAATTAAATGATTGTAAATTTCTGTAAATCTCACTTTTCTTACACTGTTGTAATATCACTAAAAATAAAAAATGTCAGAAGAGATTTGTAACTATCACAAAAAATGTTGAAATATGGTATTGTATTCTCCCGAGAAATTCAACAGCTGTGACCGATGTTGCCTCAAAACATCCAAAACTTCATTTTTGCCCTTTGACACTCAAAATGTATTCACATTACACCCACATCTGCTCCCCATTAAATTTATCTACCTTTTGTTATTCTTCCTTGCAAGAATTTTTATATAAACCGAAAATCCATTCCACTTCACATATAGACGTCCAGAAAGAAGGGAAAAAAACATACTTTTTCACTCAAAAGGGCCGAGCGAAATAAAGGCCTTTCAAACTTGGAGAAAAGGATACATGCTTCACCACTTTCCAACTTCTATTTATCCCATCACTTTTTTCCATTTCAACATTTTATGACTTTTTATACTAGATCTTTAATAATCATTCGCCTTATCCCGATATAAGCCATTTCTTAAAAGAATAATGGATAAAAATAAAAATCAATTCTTCAATTGGGCGCATCAACATTTCGACGGAGTTGTAAACAACATTCCCGCGCTGAGTAAAGTTAACACTTAAAAACTCCCCCAGTCAAAAAAAAAATCAATAAAACCGAGTAAAACCAAACTTCATTTCCTGCAAAAATGTCTGGAATGGCAACACATCTGTTTATGACCTCCGTAAAACAAGTTAGGAAAAAAACTTTCAACTTCTCACTGCTCATTTACAGTAAAAACTGTAACAAAAATCTACAAAACCATCAAAAAAAATAAAATCTAACCCTACAAAAAGGGAAGAATAAAAAGGAAAAAAAAATCTCTTCCCATCTTCCACCATCTTGCGCAATGTACCAATAAGTGCAAAGGACATTGCTTCATTCCAGATGGCACCACAAGAGGATGAGCGGGTCTTCGATGACCTCCATGTCATATCTGCAGTACATGGAAGAGGAAGACACACTTTTGAAAACGGCCTCCACCCTCCTCCTTTTCAATTTTGGAGTGCAATGAGAGAAACTTGCTTCCACTCCCCAATCTAATAGCATCTCATTCCAACTTGTAATCGGATAGATTGGCTCGCAACATAAAACTTTTCTTTATGGTCCAACGCCTATGTGAGCCAATAACATCAAGTTTCGGCAAGGAGAGCGACGGAAAATATGAAAACCCCTTTTGCTACAAACCAATATCACGCATTTCATTCTGACTCGCCCATCAACACAGACAAGGTGCTTTGCATACTTAAGGGTAAATGTTCTTAGACTTCTCGATGCTTCTCTCATGAACTATCAATGACCTTCAATAACCTACACTGGTTATAGCGAAAACCTTTTGATCTTTTTCCCAAACCCTGCCCCGTAACTCGGTAAGGAACTTGGACTTAGAGAAGTTCTGTAGTTTATTGATTTAGCCGATTGTATTTTGCGAAATTTGCTAAAATTTTGTAATTTAAGAACTTAGTAAAGCGGATAGATTACATACGGACTCCGACGTTGAAATGTTTCACTAAGTTTGTTGAATTACAAGACGTAAAAATGAGTAATGAGCAAAAGAAACTTTACGTCACAGTGCCACTGCAAGAAACATAAGATTTACAAAACTTTATAACAATTAAATTTGTTGTATGTTACAAATGTATGTTACATTTACAATTTTAAACAAATGTTGTCCGGTAAATTTTGTAAAGTGTTTTTTACAGGCTTAAACACGATAAAGAATATATTAGATAACTAAATTTAAGGTAAACATAAATTTAATTGTTGTTTATTTTTGTAACTAATATTTCTTGCAGTGTGGCATATTTACTTTACTATTCAGTGTTAAGCCCACGTTTAGTCTTTAAAATCAACAAAATTAATCAAATTTCTCATGAAAGATTGATTGTTCGCAACCCCTATCCCATTTTGGAATGTTTTGATTCTAAGAACAGAATCTAATTAATAAATACTCCTAAAAATTTCATAATTTTTTCCATTCAAAAAAAAAATTTAACCATATATATATTGTTATAAAAACATTTTGCTATTCACTTAACCAGCACTTGCACATGCCAATAACCTTAATTGCTTCATGTGATTCTTTTCATTAATTCATAATAATTAATTTATAATGAAAATTAAAAAAATAAATAAATATAACTTACCCCTTGCATCGTTTTAATATTGTGTAATGCATTCTGTGCATCTAAAGCGGCTTTCCGTGTGTAGAAAGTAACGAAACAGCAACCTGTAACGAAATAAAAAAAAATTCATTAAATTAAAACACAAAACTCCATTAAAACCAGCAATTGAAACCAAAAACACTCCCATGTCATACATTTTAAACAATTACACATATTTATTCATCATCCAGTTAGCCAAGTGGGCAATTCTAAGCAGACATGCAAATAAATGGAAAACACCTCAAATTTATAACAACCAAGAGACGCATATTCCCTGTCGTTATTAATTCCTAGCAGTCAGTTAAGTCGAATACTTTGAACCGCAACCAACATTCCTACAAAACTGCCAGGCAAAGCCCTGACCACAATGTGCGCATGCTCAGCATCAGTAATCAGCAAACGCCAGCTTCAGCTTTCCTCTTAATTTAAACTTACACGTAATTCCTCATCAATGGAATTCCGTGAACATTTTCATAATGAAAAATGTCACATGACTCACTCGGACAGTCCATTCAAACTCACTTAGAGCGATTGTCGTTCTACATAAATTACATCAACATTAACAATTCCCAACAACGCTTTCAAAATAAACCTAACTCGACATGAAATGAAGATGAAAGTTACATTTATTCCTGAACAATAAGTGGCCAAAGAGACAAACTTCTCAATCCATCAAATAAAGATAATGATTTATTCCTAACGATTCATTTGTTTTCAAATCACGTTTACCCACTACAACGTATAAATTCGCACTAAATTATATCACATCATTGCATAATTCAGGATTAACTAACACACCTAACAATATTTACATCAACAACAAACAAAGCTAAAGAAAACTCGATATTTCTAAGCTCTTAGAAAATGAACGTCAATAATTATCGGAAATGAAGACAGTTATCCAACCAGAGGACAATAAAACAAGGTGGAGTTCATTCAACACACCACAGTCCTTGTTTATAGCTAGTCCTAGGAGAAATGTAATAATACATTGTAGAAACTCCTTTGTTTATACTAATGTTATCAAGTCCCACCCAAAATAATAATACAAATGCGTAATAAGAAACTTTGCTACATAAAGACCTCAGGGTTTGCTTTAAGGTATAAAGTCAAAATTGAGAAAACTCACTAAAAGTACACTTCTTGTTATCTCATGCTTCAAGTGGTGACACGTTCATATAAGAAAACTGTGCCCTCTTCCACTTGTGTTTACACTTTGAATCTTGTTAACAGTCAAGACAGACAGACCATAGGGTCAGGCATTTTCCGCTTACTCGAGCACGACCACGGAATTTTCTATTCGATTTTCTTCCTCCTTTCCTTCTGCCCTTTCAACTTGGCTCCTAACTCCTATTTTTCTCTCACCAAACTTATATTGATCCATCACACTTTTTGTTTTTCCATTTTTTTCTTTATTCGCTCGCAAATTCGAGTCGTTCTTACCTTTTGTTCCCACCAGTGGTCACATGAATATTCCCATTCGACTCGCAAAAACGGAGTAAGAAACAACTAAAACTCTCTTCGAACTTGAGGCTCCCTCCAGGTTTAAACTCGTGGGCACAAAATTCGAACCTCGCGTGTCAAAACAAACTTCGTATAACAGATCGAAAAATTGGAAGACGCTTCTGAGCTCAAACTCAACTTCATCTCTTCCATAGTTACAAATTCACGTGTAAATTCTCTTGAGTGACCGAAACTGACACTTGCACGTTTACCTATATAAATGGAAATGCCCCATCTCTCGAGATTTTTCCATTCAAAAGGGAAATGGATTTGTTGTAAAAGACAACACGCTTAAGTACAAGAACGGTATCATAAACTACAAAAACCATTTATCAAATGTGTTTTTACATCATTTATATCGCTCCAAACAATTAATTTTCTTTACGCTAAGCCATCATCGGTGCATTTTCTAAAATTTTAACTTAACAAATAGTCTTTTAGAAGATTAAAGGGTAAATTTGATCTTCTAGAAAATTCTTGCAATGAAATCGCGTATTTTACTAGTAAATTCTTTTACTTGAACATTTTCTTCTAAGCCAATGGAGCCTTACCATTAGTAATAAATGGAATTGTTTTTATCTAGAAAAAAGTTTGTTCTTTTATCTAGTTTCTCTTATATTGCCTGTGTTCGAGAAACTTTATCATCCTCAGTAGTAATTGCACAACGCTGTCCATTTAAGAGTGGCCAAACTGACCAGTGACACGTCGACAAATCTCCTCCTAACACCTCAACATCTGGTCACGCCGTGCAAAGTTCGCACGTTTGCTGAATAACTCGAGCTATGATCTTCTGCCTTCATTTTTCCCAAATGCATCATTTTAACGAGCCACCAAAACTCCCATTATCCTGTAAACACATTTTCAACAAACTTTTAAGTCCGGCAAATCTGCAATTACTCCTTCAGCTTTCTACCCCTTGTTTTCACGAAAAAGGCTTCTCTGCTTAGCTACATTTCAACTATTATCCTTTCATTTCATTACAGCTTGAGTTTAGTGAAAACTGCTTTAAAAATGATACGATAAAATTAATTAAAAGTTCCAAGTCGATCAAATAAAAAGTTAAAGACAAATATTAAAGTGAAAAATCGCATTAAAAAAACCCATAACTTTGAGATCAAGTCGAGTTGACGTTTAATGTTTCGTACACTTCAAAACTTTCGTTTAATATAAGACTATAAATAATCGATTGATTAAAGCACGCCCCATAAAAAATTCACAATGTGCATTTATTTCAGCGATTACTTATTCAGAAACGAGGCCCTTTAACACGCATTGTGTCGGGTTAATTCCCATTGCAAACTCCTAAAACTTTTCGCGGACAATTCAAAATCCATGACAAATTACGCACCTTTGATAATCTCTGTATGAGACCACATGCATCTGCAACGTAACAGACCCAATCATTAATCAAAATGAGAGGTGAAACGAGTCAAAACTATTTTTGTTCACACCAATGCCGCATTTGCCGCATTCCACGTGAAAATGCAATGGATATAAATGGACTAGATGACCATAGGATCCCATAAGGACATCTGCTGCACAAACCCACTCGTAAATCTCCAACTTTGTTCGCATCAAATAGCCAGCATTAACGATGACACAGCAGTTGCTGACTCGAAATTACAATGAATTACAACAACACCTGCCAAATAGTCTTCAAAAACAATGCCTAGATAAGAACTTGGCTTAAAACTTCTACTTTAACAAAAAGAAAATCTCTTTAAAATGCCGCTAAAAGATCAAAATCAAAACCTAATTTTTTTTACGAAACAAACTTACCAATGTCGGTGTTTTTGTTTGTTTTTCATTTATTCTAATGTATCCATTTGATGCTGCCTCAAAAACTTTCGATTTTTTCATCAGCCACGTTGCTTGGACTTAAATCACATTTTGAATTTCTTTTGAACGCCATTTGGAGCCGAGATGGAGCGTCGAAGAACAGAAAATGGCGCAAACGGAAGTCGCTTGCTGCTGCGCGCCTTACGTGCGCACAGTGCATCGAAATAGGTAATGTTTATGTAATGTTTTAATAATAAAATTTGGTCATTATTGTACGTTCTTTTCATCTAAGCTACCAGATATTTGCGAAAAGTGTGCACGTTTGTTTACTTATCAATCTTCACGGATTCACAACCCGTCTTTCGTCCACACCAGTCACGCAAACGAGACGAGTCTGCTGAACTACTACACAAGCAGCTTCTTCGTTACTTTTTATTTGTCACGATAATAACGGAGTAAAAATTATTTTCCAATCCCTAATTCACACTTTATTTTCTGATATCAACTAAATCTCGTATTTATAAATCACGCCAAACCACAAATTACCGTTGATATTAAAATGTAATGACCCACAACCCATTAATATTTTAAGCTCTAGTGATTTTTTAATGCATCCATTTAATTTACTATTCAATCGATACAATTTAATTTTAACTTCTATAATTTCTTATCTCAAGCAGCAAAAAAGTAAAACTACTAATAGTACATATAAAAATCCACTTCATAATCCGCCCCTTAAATTTCTTCCCTTCATTCCGCAACTTAAGTCTTCAAACTCTTGAAAATTTTACGCTAAATTTATTGCTGGACTTCAAATTAAACTCTGCATCATTAACCTCAAACCTGTCCTGAATGAAAATAATGCCACAGACGTCACTTACTTCTAAATCTTCTGCCAACCGACAAATTTAAATTTCAAACGTAACAAATTGCGAACTAAAAAATACCATTCTTTAAGAATCAAAACCGCAAAAATATTTTACAGCTTTTAAATGAATAATTCTCGCTAAAATTAAGGACAACTTTTATAACCAGATATTAAAAAAGATCATCATCATCCACTATAACATCCATGTCGCTAAGATTGGGTTCATTCGCTTGGCTGAGTTCGAGCCAAAGATGAGCAACGAACGCATCAGGTGGCGGACTCCCGCCCGCCCACGCGCGTCCCATGAATATTTCATTTCCTCACATGACTCTGCATCTTCGTCAACCAACCACGCCATGTCGACCCAGTGAATGACAAGTAAACGAACACATCAAATCCTTTCCCTATAAACCTTACGAGTAACCAACTTCTATTGGGAAAAATTCCCAAGTCGAATTTGCCTGAAATGAGAAATTGCAACACCACATTCAGCGCACTCAACTTCGCTTTTCTACGTCATCTCAAGTTCGCAAACTCGATTTTATTGTAAAGATACGCGGTTTACACAAAATGTTTAATTTAAGCTTCAATCAATGTTATAGGAAATTAAAGTTCAGAGCCAGACAAAGCTTTCTAACTGATTGCCTACGTTTTTTTATTACAGGCAACTTTGATTCTATATTTCCTCAATTACTTTGCGTGTTTATAATATTTTTCATACAATGATGGATTAAAGAGATATTATAATTTCTAACAACATTTTACTTTCAATATAAAATCTTTAAACTAACCATACAAACATTATTCAATATAAACAAAATTACATTAAAATTTGTTTACTTTTCCTTACGTTAAACAGTGGTCAGTTTAGTAAACCCACCAACTGAGCTATTTTACATTCAAAACATATAGTCTTAAATCAGCAATCAAATTACACCTCATGACGCCAACCTTAAATTGAAACGAGGGAGGATTCTACCATTTCTAACTATTAATTGCCAATTTATTCTCACCGATGGACCAAATTAATCAACCGATGAGGAAACAGACTAGTGATGAGGAAGAGCAAAGAGGGAAAATGACACCGTGCGCTAATTCTCTATTACTCTTTTTATTTCAAGTTATTAGCAAATGAAGGAAATGTTATTAGACAAAAATTGAAACCTGACTTCTTTATTTTAAACTAATTAACGTCAATTATAAAAGTACTAAATTCATTCTAACTTTACGTGTCAATTCAATCGTTGATTCTTTGTTTATTTAATTAAAATCGTATTTATTGAATTCCTGTCAAATTTGTTATCAAAAATCTGAAGGAATGTTGTAACGCGCAACTTTTTATGCCTTACGAAATTGACACGTTCAAGTTTGTCGTCAACTCGCAAAAATCTGATGTCTAAAAATTGGCACCAAGTTTGACCAATGTCCCTAGGGGAAATATGTGAGAAACTTGAGATCTCCTTGTCCAGTAACCCAAGTCTGAAGGGATTGGTGGACTACATGGGGCTTCTCCTCCTTGAAAGCTGATAGCCTGACTCACTTTGGCTCTTGTTATCACCATTGCGCACGCACCCCACTTGCCAGCAAGCCAGTGGACACATCACCCCTGCGGCCAAAGGCAAGTGTGAAAGGCAGATTACAGCACACACTTTGAAATGGAGAAAAAGACGAGTTTTACACTCGCCTCTTAAACGAGGCAAATTCGTTTTCCAATAGTTCACTGCCCTCCTCCTGGCTAAACTCTTAACGGGAAAGACCTTCCACATACTTTGTGGTTAGTAAATCAATTGCACATCAACCACTTCTGCGTCGTTACTCTTCCGATAACTTGTAACTTGCAGAGAGTTCTGATTAAATTTCAAACTCAAATCACTGCTCTTATTAAAAGCATAAATTCACAACTGCTGCCAGTTCGAGTTTACATTCAACTAATAAAGAAAACTTATGAAATCAGCAAATTTCCTTCCAATTTCTTCAATTAAGCAATCCAAACAAACTTTACCGCATTTTAAATCATGAAAAATGTAAAATCCAGCTCTCCAAATCGGTAATGGATGACTTTTCACGCCCTCGCTTTCCAATAGGTCACCTCACCCCTTTATATTATCAAAATGCTCGCTAATAAATCTCGCTCTGTCAATTTCGCATTCATCTTGGAAAATATGCAGACATTCTTTTATCATCCAACTTTAAGAAAAAAATTGAGACGGAATTCAACTTTTTTCCATCGAGAAGCTGAAATGAGTTGGTTGTTTTTCTCTCCTGTGATCAATGAAGTTGTCGACGTGCTCCGAAATAAATATCCCCCACATGAAGGAATTGGATTTAACGCCGCCAAATCTGGTCGATCTATCTTAGGACTCGTTTGTCGTCGTAACCCGAGACGACACTCGTCTCTCCAGAAGAAACAAAATAGAGACTATATCTGAGATTTCTTCCACCCTCACCAAAAATAAAGTACTTTATTTTTTAAACGATGGGATAAATGGGAGGGAAAGCAGATAAAAGGAAGAAAAACTCGAACAACAAACGATGAAAACTAAAACCCAGAATTTAGAATACATTTGTTCGATAAACTAAAAACATAAAAAAATTACAACTATATATGAAAATAAAGCGCATTAATTTTATAGTGTTTGACGTACGCTCGCGTGAACTATAGCAAGTGACTAAGGGGAATTCTGGTCTATTGTATAATGACTGTGTAATTGGTCGTTTATGGCTTGTGGAATTACATGCAATCAACTTGTTATTGACTCGAAATTAAATGACTCGAATAGCAATAAACATATCAAAACGTAAAATACATTTCGTGATATCGCTTTGCAACATTTGATGGTTATTCAATAGACGGAATTGCCATCTGACATGTTGTACACTATGTATTGATTTATTTAACAAATACATTGTTACTGGCACAAAATAATAATGCATTACTCTTCCACATACACGCATTACGTCTTGTTTACATTGGCTATATTTCAAACTACTTAATTTCTTATTCATCAGCTAAGCCTATTATCACCATTTATTATTCCCTCATTACCATTACCATTATTATTTCATACATTAAGCACCCCGACATAAATCTAAGCCCCTTTTCTCTCTTTTATGTCCTTATCACTTCCAACCCATCTCCCTCGCCTCTCTTCTTACCAAAAAAATATATTTACACATTGTGCTCACGTTCATTTAAGGTCCTAAATTCAATTTCTCTTTTCAAGAGAAAAGGCCCCACGAGATTTCAATCCCCTTTTTTCAATGACCACCACCCATACTCCACAAGAGTGGAATTTTGCCCCCTCAAACCTGATGTGTACCCATATCCATCCATCAATCCAAACCTACACTGTTTTCATTGATCTCCTTTATCAACCAATCAATCACAAATATTGATCACTTAAAGTGAGAACTTAAGGTATATGGAAAATAACCCCAAAACACAAGGATCCAAGATCAAGGGCGAGATAAGAAGATAAAACTACTTTCGAGACCAAGAGATAAAAGATTTGCGAGAAAAGAAGAGAAGACGTATCGATCCCTGTATTTAGTACCGAGTAACTGCATACAAATAGTACTCATTTATATACGGCTCATATCGATGTTATTATCTTTTTTCGTTTCCAAGTGTGGGGAGGGTTTGGTAGACTGTGATTATAGAGAAGGAAAAAAAAGAGGAATTGCCAATGACCAACTTGTACGGCCGCATCTAGTGCGGAGAAGAGCGTTTCTGGTGCAAAAGAGAGACAACAAGCATCAATAAAATGCAGAGGGGTTGTACGATTCTATGGGCTTTTATCACTGCACAGCTAGTCTTTTGGAAGCGAGCAGTTGGTTTCTGGTGGTCATCAGTCGCTCTTCCAACAACTTTGTCCCCTCGCTCAATAGCGAAATAGCGAACACCTAAAAACAAGAGAGGGGGAAAGAAAAGGATAAAAAATATCCAGGACTAAAACTCGAGCTATTGAGTGACAAAGGAGAGATAAATTGAAAGAACAAAAGTGAGATATGCCTAAATCCCCAAAAGAAGGGAGAAAAAAATAGATAAGAGCGTGCGGCACATCAATTTCGAGAGATATCTTGTTTTTGTTGTGGTTTATTTCTACATTTTTATTTTATTAATAAATGTAGATGTTAAAAAAGGAGAAAAGTTATTGACCAAGATGCATTCGCATTGATATGTCATCGAAGAGTGGCTTAATCAACGATAAGAAAAATAAATGGAGGCAAAAGAAGCGGTAGAAAATTACTTCGAAGCAAAATTGAATTGAGTAAGAAGGAACAAGAGAAATAGAAAAAGCAAGAAGGTAGGGAAAAAAGTTCCAAATTGAAATTCATTTTCATTAAGTTGGAGTGAGTTAAGGAAAGGAAAGACGGTAAAATGAAAAAAATAAAATGAGAGAAAAAATTAGTCTTTGCAAAAGATTGCATTAGGAAAACATGAAACAACTCATCTAATCAAGGCGATCGGGGAAGTTAAAGACAAAGGTCATTTTGCAAATAAATTCAATAATAAAAAAAGCATAGCAAATTCAATTAGGCTTAATAACTTTAAAAATTATAAATTCATTAAATGTATCACTGCAAATCCAATTTTTTTTATCTAAAAAAAAAATTTAAATAATTATGTTAATTTGCAATTTAAATGAGAATTGAAGCAAAATTTTATCCAACAAATTCGTGTACTTTGTTTTCTTCTCGTGCAATGCAAAAACACTTGAGTTTGAGTAAATTTCAATTCTTTTATTAAGATTTGATTTTCTTAAAATTAATATCAAAATATCAATTTCACACCACAAATATACCACTAGTATTTATAACTAATAAAAAATTAACCAAAAACTAATTAAAAGATTTTAATACATTAACTTCTGCACTAAAACATTAAAACAATATGGAAACAATTTCCAATTTTTCAATACATTCTGAACGTTATTAATTACTGACCTTTCTCTCACCGAATCAATACACTCGAGTCAACAAATCAACGAATTTTAAATATACTTTAAACACATCTGCAAACAGGCGAAGCTAATGGATTGCGCATTTGCCCACCATTCACAAACAACTCGCAATCAATCCCCAACGAGAAAAACACCCAATTCATTACACAATCACATATTGCAAAACACATCCAATCCATTTATAACACGGTTCTTACTCTGCGATCATTCACATTACATATTGCGTGCGCAGGGTAAAAGAGATGAAATATGTTGCATCTTCCACGGGGCTCTTTTCCATAATGAACCGAATCTAAATCTGAATAAATCTCACTCCCTTCCTATACACGAGACACGTTGAGCATGGCGTGCTCGCATGCATAACTGACACGGCTCAAACCCATGAATATATGGCCCTGCTCTCAATGAAGACAAGGTGCTCATATTACATATCAAGAGGGAGGGGGTTGGATGGGGCAGACGGTAGAGGGTTGTGAGCAATTTGCTTCTCTCACTCTCTCTTCTATTACTTTTTCGACGCGCAAGATATTATTGTATTATCCAGAGACATATCAGGTGAAATCTCCAGTGAAATAATACAATTCATCATTTGTCAACTTCAATTTCCTTTTTTTCTCTCTTCATTCACAACAAAATACCGCTTAACTTTTAATGTCGTGTTCTCTTTGCTTGCAAATCGATTTGTGCAAACTAAATAATTAGGCATGTTTCTTTTACTTGTAAACTTAGAGTTAAATTATTTATTTGCTTAAAATTTCTGCCTTTTTAAACATCTCAATGGCCACGCCCAACTTTAAGATGTTAAATTTTTATCATGACTTGTCTTGTTTAACTTACAACAACTGTAAAGTCCATCAGAACTTGCTTTGTTTAAACATACCTCTATAATTCAATTTACTTAAGCCAACAGAAGGTTTAAGTGGCCAAACTTTGTAGCTTAAAGCCAATTAAACAACTTTGACATTAATGTTTAAATGCGAAAGTGATTAATTTGCCGTATAGAGCTCCCAAATATTGCTCGAGTGTAGGACACGAGAAAACAAATATTTACAGAAAAAACTTATTGATTTTATTTCCCGTTCCAGCTATTGTTTACGTTGCAAGTTTGAATTCCAACAACACAGCAATTCTCCAAGAAAACAAAAAGTTTCATTTTGATATTTACATTCCAATCTAATTTATTCAAAAACTTTGTTGACGAAATATATATATTTCTGTTTACCTCTTACAGCGCAACATATTCACTTCAGAATGTAATTACTGGAGTGATTATGTTAACTTTCAACTTTCAGCATAAAACTTCCATTAATTTAAAAAAAAACCAACCCAGGGAGGAAAACGTCGAGTGAAACGATCAGATTGGATCTTACAAACAGCCATACAAGTTAAAATGTTTTAA
This sequence comes from Stenotaenia linearis, assembly GCA_034700445.1. Lineage (NCBI taxonomy): Eukaryota > Metazoa > Arthropoda > Chilopoda > Geophilomorpha > Geophilidae > Stenotaenia > Stenotaenia linearis. The sequence goes on along the minus strand of JAQIXT010000029.1, from coordinate 12,145 downwards.
CACAGCACAGGAAATGATGTCCAAATGGCAAATGACCGAGTTTGAGGGTGATAGAGGACAAGACAAGGAAGGGAAAAATAACCAAAGGTCCGTAGTCATGCCAGGCACGTGCACACATACGCGTGATAGAGATGTGGCAAAGTTAGTATGATCCAGCAATACATTTGTTGGTGAGAAGGCTTTGCTATGAGACTGGAATATTGGATGCCATTTCTTCCCCTTTTCCTTTTTTTTCCCACATTTGCACCACTGCACACTCCTTTTCTTCCACTTTATGGCACCTCATGCATTAGAGGTGAGCACTGCGATGGCTTCTCGATTGTCTTCCATCCCCAGGCTTTATTTATTTTTAAAGCCAAAAGCACAGTCTAACATCACAATCGCCAATAATATCAAAACACATACACCCTACTGTGGTGTAATCTTTTTTCCAACACGAAGATTCGGTTAACCCTGAGTTAGCGGCCTAAAAAAAATCTAAGTTCTTATTGAAACTTTGAAGAGTAACTATATTTTTCTGTCTATTGTACCGAGGTAATAAAGTAAAAACAACAACAAAGACTCATGTAATTTAATCTATCAAAATAAAACGAGATAAGAAAAAATAAAGAAAAAAATTACCCACGAGATTCAACTCGATTGGCAGATGGGCAGACAAGTCACTGAATGTCTATAGAAAGTATTTCCCTCAAGACCATTACGGTAATTGCTACCAGTAAAACGGAAACTAAGAAGGAAAGGACAGGTTAGACAACAAGGTAGAGAAAAAAAAATAAAAAAAATTCTTTATTTAAGGATTTCAAAAATTTAATCATTTTTACTCACATTTTGATAGGTTTGAACAATTTAATAAATTGCAGTTCAAATCGTAAATATTAAAAAACAAATTTAATATTTTATAAATCACTTTAAGTTGATGGCATTTGTGAATTCGACGTGAAAATCAATGCAGTTACTAAAAGACATTTTGAAATCAAATATTGAAAATCAAATAAGTAAAAATGTAAAATATCTACAACTCATTTTTCAGTAAATTAATTCATTGCGCCGAGTTAAGAGGTCAACTCAGAAGCTATTAACTTAGTCAAAACAATTTTATCTGCATGCAAACAAATAATCATTTACAAAACCCGCTCATTAAATTAACACACATCGCTCTATTTTAAAACGTGTCAACCTCGAATGTCTTAAATGCTAAGTAACATCTCTTGTTATGAGCAATTGTCATTTGTCAATGGCAAAGAAGATTAAGAATTAACTCGAAGCTGAAATTAAATTTGAAGCCGGTTTTTTTCTATCTACCGTTTTCACTTTTGTTATTACTTTTTAATTCAGTTATAAAACAAATCCTAAAATCTAATTACTCGCTGAAATTAAAGTCGTCAACTGTCAATTTGGGTATCTTTGTCTGTATTGATATAGACAAAGTTAAATTCCATCAAAGTTTAAGGATGCATTTGAGCTGAAATAAAATAGTAAACTTTCATTTTGACAAATTGGAGTAATGTAAATGATTCACTTTTAAATTTATTTCATATTTTAGTAATGAAAACATCTTTCTCTAAAAATAATTATTGATTTTCCTACAAGATGCTATCTGGATAATTAATAATAGAATTAATCTCGCGAGTAATTGATTTTTCGTTTAATTTATGCGTACTGAACAACATCTACGAATTTCAATTTTTCCGCCTTAAGTATAATTTAAAATTAAAACTTAAAAATTAAATAAATTAACAATTGCAGCTCATTCATAATTTTTTTTTTTTTAAATTTCATTTTCATTTACTTTACTTAATTTCCATTAAAAAAAATTACAACAAATAAAAACTCGAATTGGAGTTTCTAAGTTCAATATTGATCCTATTCATAGTAGGATAATACAATATCTTTATAAATTTTAACCATTTTACAAATCCCAATAAATAATTTCACTTTAAAATTTGACTTCTACATTTTTGACATAAACTCCACTAAATTCCATAACTTTATACCGTCTAATAACTACATTATTTCTACATCCTGCAGCAAGCAATCCAATCAAACGCAAACTGCAGAACCCCAATCTCCCTTCTCATAAAACCCCCTCAATCAACACCAAACAAAATTAAATTGAATAAAAAGAGGAATTTAAAACTCTTAAGTTTTCAATATTTTCCGCCATCGAGTGCAAACCAACTCCGGAATCTCTTAATATTCCGTTCAGAGTACTGAAATACAGCCTAATGTAATTTAAATGAGCAATTCACGTCCAAAATGGCTGGCGGAGAACTTTTCAATTTGCATCTCAAACCCACATCTTGAAAAGCGAGCCCCAATGGTCAGACTAGAAAATTAACTGCCAAATTAGTTTCCGATCTACCCCCAACCACCCCACCCCTCCCATCCCCTTCTCCCTTTCCAGCTTCAGCTTTCCTACAGCATATTCCTTCTTTTACTGCTTCCACTGCAGTCCGGGCAGCTGGCTTTGCAAATTCCCCTGCTTCATGTTTCTTAATAATTCAGCGAGCTTACAACAGTGTTTCTTTAATTAACTACACTTGTGCCAGAAACCCCCACCCACATCCCCCCCTACTCTCTCATTCCATTCGTGCATATGCATCGAGTTGGCACTAATAAGTATCATCTCATATAAAATTAAAATCAAGGAAAAAATTATTAACCGTAATTTAATTTTTTTTAATTTTCTAATTTACGATTAATAGCTCAAATACAGTAAAAGCATTTTAATTACACCAGACCACCTGTATTCGCTCGAAAATCGAATTTTTTTACCAATAAGCACAAACTCCAAACTTGAACTTTGCGTTATAAAAAACTTAAAAAAATATAAAAATAAATTTGCTTTTAATGTATTAGCAAATGAGCAATTAGTGTAATTAACTCGATTTTAGCGATGTCTTTTTTTTAGCTTGCTCCCTTTTCCTCCCTCCCACCACTTACCAGCTTATGAAAAAATTATTTTATATATGAAGAAAAAATGAGCAGCGATGATGTTGCAAGCAGTGCGCGAGCACAAGTGGCAAAGAAGATAAAAAGAAGGTAATTCTGAAATCTCATTAATATTCCATTGTCTACAGAGATTAACAAGTCTCTAGAGTGAAAAGAAAAACATGGCGCCCCATATCTGACAGTTAAAGAGATGAAAAGAAGAAAAAATGAAAATGGGTGAGCGGAAAAAGGGAAACGCAGCGTGCAGGATAGTCTGGTATGATTGTCTAGAGACATTTCTACAACATTTGCCGCCAACAGAAATATAAAACATAATAAGCAAAAAGATAAAAAACACTTGCACTTACTCTCAACAACTCCCTTAAGGTAATTTCGACGAAGAGGGAAAATAAAATAAACAATATATGTAGGCTCTTGAATAAGGAATACGAGACTGTGTAACTTGCAATTTTTTTATGTATTTATTTAAGTAATGAAAATGGTGGCTGCGTTTGCAGTTGTTGCTGTCGACTCGCTTTAAGGTTACGTCTTTTACCCTTAGGCTCAATTAAAGGGTTTGTAACATTTTTATATTTTTTTAAATGAATTATTAAAAATCATGTCCTTGTGGGTCCCTTAATGTGATTTTCCTTAACTGTTGTTACAGATATCTCTTGATTAGATATTTTTAAGGTTACGCCTGTACATAAAAGGGAAGTAAATGTGACTTTTATAGGAGGTAATAGATATAAAGGGTTAAAATACTAGAAGAAATAAAGCGACTCTTATTTGTTAGAATGTTTCGGTGATGCTGGAAATAACTTATTTGAACTTGACCTCTAATAAATCCTTGTTTCATTATTTAAAAGCTCAAATATTACATTCCATTTATCTCGGTACCATGTAACTATGTAACTTCAATTACGAGATAATCACGAGCTACAAATAACTAAATTTCGAAGTCTTCCATCACAAATAGCTGCCCCTTATAGCACACAACCCGCACAACAGTTCGGTAATGCTAGGAATGTCATCCGTACATTGCAATCTTCAAAATTACAATTTCTTACTTTCGTGTGCAAAACAAATTTGTCAAGGAGGACAAAGAAGCAGGTGACGAAAGTTATTTACTCTAAAGCAAACTTCTTTATCAATTTGTGAATAAATAAAAAAAAATAAATAAAAAAATAGAACTGCAGCAACAAGACGCTTGTGAGAAGTCACTTCAACATCCAAGCACTGACTGCTTCATTACATCTAAAGAAGCGGAACTTGAAGATTCCTTTCTCGTCACCACACAACAAGTTAATAAATAAAGAGGAATAAAGAAAATAAAGTCCAAGCCACCAGGAAAGAAAGAGAGAGAAAAAAACCAAAACAAAATTGCATTTAAACAAATCCAGAGGGAGTCATTTTTATATTTTTAACGCTTACTCTTATTTTTCCCCTCTCCTTGAGTCATTTAAAAAACCCTGACAACAACTCAATTTCTATTCCCTCATCAGACTAAATGCATTACATAAATAAAGCAGCTAGTTGATAACACTCGCTATCTCGTACGATTTTGCCAAAAGCAAATAATGCTTATTATCATTTCAATGATGAACTTCTATTACGCCTGGGTTATTGAATTTTCTAACCGAGTGAAAATGAAGCCAAATAATAACAGTTTAAAAAAATAAAAAATAAAAAAGATAGGAAAAAAGTAGAAAGGGAGTTGCTACCAACTCAACTCAATTATGAATGGGCGAAAGAAGCAAAAAAGTGCTAGCAATTTCCCAGTTTCGAATTTCTTCAAGAAAAAATGCAGTGTTCAAGCCAAAAGAGAAAAATAGAGGGCGAAAAAATTTAACAAGTGAAAATTGAATACTGTGTAGTTGGTAGGTAAACTCGAGAAAAAATCGAGTATATAAATAAAAAGTTCATAACGTAATAGTAAGCTAAGGGAATTAAGTCGTTTGGGGCTTTAAAAAACCATTGGATTAGTAATAAATAAAAATATTAGAAAATTTTTATTTTTTTTTATATATTGCAGTAGAAATGTCAGCGTGAATTGCAAGAAATTTCATCAAAAGCAATTTAGACTTGAAAACAGTTGGCAATGACAGATCCACATCATTTATCACACAAATCAAAAACAATACCTGCCATTTTTTGCCTTTTTCATATTAAAAATTAAATTCAATTGTCAAATTTATCGGCAACAGCGACAATTTGTTTTACCAAAATCAGAAAATTACTTTTAGCTTTTGAATTTAAATTCAACACCGAAACAAATAATTAAGCCCAAAACAACCATAAAGATTACAGCATCAAAACTCAGCTTTATTACTTTAAGTATATTGCAAATTTATTCCTCGCGTTTACAGTTCCCCATTCAAAAAACCGCATCAAAGAAAAAGTAAAGTTAGAAAATAATGGAGGCTAAGTACAAATCGGATTCTGAACTTAGGATATAAAGTGGCTATGACTGAGAAAATACATTTGCTGCAGCTATACGACTCGATATCTTAGTACAAAGGAAGAATAATGCCAACAGGCCAAGGAAAATTGCCTTTTCTAAAGCGTGCACGGATTTCCAAACGAATTATTCGGTGCTTCATCAGCAAACTTAGAATTTTATGGCGTGAGAAAATCCTACGATAAAAGGAAAGTACCAAAATCTCATTTAACTAACAATTTTACTCGCAAAAAATGTATGTCTGTATCTAACCTCGAGTCTATTTTTTTGCTTATTTCTGTCTATTTCTGCAAAATAGCGTAGCTTAAAGCCAATCAGTCTTGACTCTTATAAGATTTAGTCTCTTTAATACTCCAGTCGTGTACTAATTATACAAAAAAGATTCAGTTAAGCCTAAATGTGCGATTGCGAGTGCCGTTTTTATCTCCAAAGTGAGGATTACGCTTCGAAACCCGGATGTGGGAGGGGAAAATCCAAACGTCTGGGGATTCATAAATCCAAGGGACCCATGTGCAAAACCAAAGTTATAGTTCTGGTTTGCATTTTTAACATAAAAATTTTAATAAAAAACGAAAGCTTTCGTAAAAAATTGTGCTATTTTTATCCACTGCATAAAAAATGAATTTCCATTGTTCTCAACGACAGCAATTGAGTGTTCTCGTTCCTGCGAGCAACTGTTGCAGATCATTATTGTACAACCAGGTGTTAATGCGAGATGAAGTTCTTTAGGATAGAAAATACACAATTTATCTCGACACCTAGCACTTTATCCAGGGCAACGACGGAGGAGCAGGTTGACAAAACACAATTCAATTCCCTCTTCTCGCAAATGCACTTTTCAAATCAATAAAAAGGTCTAACAGGGAAGTGTTTGGGTGTACCTTTGAATCGATTATTCTTGGAATACAGACCAAAAACCAACAACCATTTAATTATTTATCTACCAATTTAATTCAACTTCTGTTTTATTTTACCCATTTCGTTCCATTTCTTTTCAAATGAACATTAAAAATTTATGTCATTTAAACGAAGACACCATACAACTAATAAAAAACGCAATAAATAAAGCCTTAAATTCATCTACTTCACGAAATAATTTTCTTTTATTTCTTCATAAAAAATAGATGAAAAGTTCGCTATTACAAATCGCTTACAAAAAATAATAAACAAAAAAATAAAAATTCCCTCTAATATCATTCTCTAACCTTTAAAACGCTTAACCTTCAATTCAATCCAACTGCAGAGGTAAAGTTAAACCCTCCCCCGCTATTTTCATCATCTTTCAAACAGTTAAACGCTTAATTATACACCTTCATTCCGATACAATGTAACAAATTCAACTCTCTCCTCCCTTTCACACATCCTTAATTCGCAACTCTTCCGCTTCCATCACCCGTCTCCTAGGACCCTTTTCAACAAATCTTGCCTCAAGAGGTCAACCCTGGGCTTCTCTCTTGATCGCAACACCGAGCACAGATTGCTCCTTGGCCACTAACGCTTCAATTAAGACCCCTCAACCATCCATTGCCCCTTCAAACTCTGTCTCGGCGACCTCCATTCCCTACCAGTGGCAAACATCAACGCCTCATTACACGACTGGACACACACCACCGACCCTGGTGGCAACTCCGCCTAACCCTGCGTGTACATTTACTTACGATAAAACTCGATATTCTTTCCCTCGTACAATTTGGCATGCAAATGCCCACATTTTAAATGCATTTTTGCTCCCTCGTAACGCACGCATCGCTGCGTCGGCGATGGGGAGGGACAAGTGGAATCCTTTTCACATCGTATGTCCGCGGGAATAATAGCGAGCGGACTGACCAAAAGAATGATTTAAGGAATAAACACACCGCTGTCATGTCGGACCAGATACTCATCCATCAAAATGAGAACACTCGTCACCAGAATCGTTTCGAGTATAAAAGGAATCAATCACTTTTATCGTTCCCAATCTCTCAACAACTTTAAAAATATACTTTTCAACGTCATGTCTTGTTTGTTTTCCTTTTCGTTAAGCTCTCAACTTTCTCCTTCTGGGTAAAGAAATTAAACAAAAATAATCCAACGGCGCTCTGTTTGCCCGTCAAACTCGGTCCTGGAAAGGTTATTGAATCCTAAAATTGGCTGCACGCCACTGGTTTCGAGAAATAACGAGTCTAACTATTTCTTCCACACACTCAATGATGTCATAAACACTTCTGGAAGCCATGATTTCGTCATGTAATTTTCATCACTCGAAATTATTATTTTTCTCTCTAATCACTAACCCTAATTTCGGAACCGCATATTGCAATTCTTCCACGGTCATTTCCTCTGATTAATCTTACTCCAAGTGGAGGGGATGGTGAATTATTGATGCGGGGCACTCCTCACCCACTATCTAGACGAATTGAATCGACTTGTGCGTGCTCGACGCGGGCGGTCCTGCACATGACACAAACGTTTCCCCTTCTTGCCATTAGTTCGCATTAGAATACATTTGATTCACAATGTGAAATCATAAAAACTTCCCTACTTTTAAGAGGACAGGAAGAGAATAAAATATTGGTACAAAATAAAATTACGAAGCATCAAATAGTTAAATTTCCAAACGTAAATAAAGCTTTATAGTTTTCGATCTAATTTGTCACATCACCTTACTTACTTATCCCTAACTTAATATATCGTATGATTAAAGTTATAAAATACCCATCTGTTGATTAACCCACACACTATAAAGTTATATGGGCGCCCATAGGTCCATTAAACATATACGTTAATTGTAGTTAATCTCATAAAGAAAGTGTTGCTATTAGAATAAATCGAGATTGAAAATAAATCAAAATCTTTGTCGAACTTCGAAATAGCTTATCTAAAGAGGGTATTTGCGCCGAAATTAAATTTAAGAAGTTGCCGACCAACTTCGTGAGCAAAAAATGATTAAAAGTTGATAGCCCTGGGCCCTCACTTGCTTTGTTCCAGCAAGGAATTGAGAATGGAACACAGGAAAAGGAAACTGCACATGTCATTAGAAATGAACCCTGCAAGGCAGTGTTGAAGAGAAGAAGTGCAACTCAACTCAACCCCAACGGCTTAATTAATCCCCTTTCTATGCCGAACGGTGTGCCAGGGAAAAATGAGAAAATGCCAAGACTATTCTCTTTTACATTTAAATTCCTACTGCTCCATTTCAGCCATGTACTTGCCCCAAATTAAAAAATTTTAAAAATTTCTAATTTTCTTTCTTTCTTTCAAATTTCTAAATTTTAAAAAAATTATATAAAAAAATTGATTTTTGGCAAAAAATATTTCTTTGTCATTTTCCGAGCGATATCAATTGGCACTGGTATGAAGTTGAAGGCTCCCCGTGAAGGCGTATACACCCAGACACGAACAACCACTTTGCTTTTCAACACTTTCAACATATCTGACAAGAATCAGAGATTTGCTTACGACACCCTTCAATCCGAGGGTGGTCTTTTAAAAAACACACACAAACACCTGCGTCTCGAGTCAATAACATCTGTGACACCTAATTAAATGTTTTCGCTGACTCGTTAATGTTTGTTTGCTCTTTTTTAAATTTTTTTTCCAATAAACTTATTAACCGACGAAAAATATTCAGTTTCAGTTCGTACTGATGCAGAAAACTAAATTACTAAATTCACACGCACGAGTGACTCACCGAAACTTCATCATAACATGAAAAATTAAAACGCAATGAAATGAACAAATTTCGAATAAAAATAATTACAAGATAATATTTTTTTTTTATCAATTTCATAATACCTCAACCGCCATTTTCTCCGCATTCAATTCATCATTCAATTAAACGGCTCGTAATTTTCCTGACAACCGATAAAATAAAATCGACCAGTAAAAAAAGAAAAAGTTGGAGCCAATCTAATCACCAACTCTACTCACCACCAACCCACAAACTTCTCAATTTATGATCCATCAAAGCCAACTTTAATCAAACCCCGAGCTATCATCGGACCACCTGCAAATAGCATCACACCAATTGCGTTCAGTGTCTCGCGAATATCACACTGGCACACAAAGGGGCCGAGTGGACACATCAGCAACACCTGTACCTTGGCAGTAGCCATACCCGAAGCAAGAAAATTAACCCAGGGGCTCTGACTCCTCTGGTGATTAACAGTCCTATTAAGACTGGCAACGACTGAGCAATGCAATTACCAAGCTTTCAGCAGCAAAGGCCATGAAGGGACAAGTTGAATGCCCACCGCAGAATACAGCCCTGCCATGTTTCTTCATCAACCCCCACATCCCCATTTTCTTGTTAAAATTGCTCAACTACAACTGCAAACTCAGTTCTCACTTAATCCCTTCCCATAATGCAAGGACAACTTAATTAGTTGAGCTTAGAGAACAAAGAAAATTTGACACCAACCCAAATCCTCTTCCTTAAATTGTTGGTGAGGGTTATTTGTTTTAATGTTGTTTGTGTTGCAAAACCACGTTGATAAGATAACATTTTTTCCATCTCCACGTCCACTCTGAGAAAAAACGCTTTCAGGCGATAGTAAAAAGTTTTCCCATAAAACTACACTAAAAGTGTAAATAGAAATCCACATTTTTCTCAAGTATTTTTAGATCTTATTTTTTCTCAAGCTTTTGCGTCGTAAATTCACTTTTTACGTTAGAAAATAATTTTTTCACTAAAAATTTTTTTGAACAAAAAAAAAGAATTTTTTAAAAAAACATTCACAAACTTACTGTCTAATTTTTTTAAATTCATCTGAATGAGTTTTAAATGGTCACATTTTCCCATTACGTAAAAATTTTCCAAAAAGCACAAGAAGACTCAACCATGTCATGTTGATGCTTAAAACCGAGCACTTCCGCGTTCGAATATTGATGTTGTAGATACCTCAAGAAACACGATACGGTTTAGAAATTTACCCTTTTTTTCTTACCCAAAAAAAGTGCGGAAAGGAAATTTCAATTTGCAGCCCGGAAAAATACTCGCAAATGTTTTTCTTACGTAAAGATAAAAAGTTGAAGGAACACAGCGTTTCTTTCAGCAGACAGCATATTTACTATTCTTGATTGATTCAAGTCACGTTTTACTGTGTTCCTACTTTATTTACAACAAACTAAGAGATAAACAAGGACAGGAAAGAAAGAAAAAACCCAAGAGCACATCTCAACGTGTCGATTTCCAATTAAGACTTTTACTTCTTGTTTACTACTTCATTTTCTCAACTAAATTCACTAATTACTGCCAAATCATTCAAAGCAAGTACACGAAGAGATGAAGGTTTTACTAATTACAAAATAGTAAATTCATTTCTGTCGCACATAATTCATCAACTTTAACGTTTTATATATCAAATGTTTCATTGCATTGTAATTTAGATAACAATAAAAGTGACCGGTCAAGTTGACATTCTGAATTATTAGTTCGGAATAGTGTTGTGGTATTGTTAATTTTCGACTGTCACGCTCTATTTTGCAAATGTGAAACGTGAATTGGAAATTGAGGTCTTACGAAATGTTTGTATTTAAACTAAGCTTTCCATATTTGCATTCATGCTATAAGGGGCAGCCTAACCACGAATTGAGTATTAAGCGAAATAGGCCTAAGTATGACTGCAAGAACTACTTCAATTGCTGTTGCAGGATTTATGCAACTTATTTTATTCTAAGAAAATATCAAGTGGAATGGTTTCTAATCGGATTTTTAGTTTAAGAACTTCTGAAAGATGAATGTTTTGTTTCGGAGAAACCTTTAAGCTTTTAAAATTTATTTTAAAGGGCATTGAGCGGAAATCTACTTTTGTTTTATCATATAAAATAGAAAAAATAAACAAAAAGAAAAAATCTAATAAAAAATTGGTATTGAAAATATAAAAATCAAATTTTGGTAAACAAAAGTGAGATTGGTTTCTTATTCTTTGGCAAAATTACATTTTTCCAACACAACTCATTCTGCTCGTTATATTAAAGGTATTGTCAGAAACAAATCACATGGTGAAATTGAACTTATAAATCTCCCAAAACCGTTTTACAAAATGTCAAATTTTATTTATATGAAAAGGTAATAACCGAGTTTAATGTAGTAATGAAAAAAATTCCAATTCTACAAAATTAACTACAATTTTCTATAAAAAAAAACAAGCTTAAGCTAAAAGAGTGAAAGCAGGTTCATATTCTACCAGAGAGACATCTAGCAAACAAATAAAAAAAAAAAAAAAAATCCCTTAGAACTTTTAAGCCGTTTCACTTTTTTCTTTCCGCATTTTATTTTAAAATCCTCCCCTAAGAAATCATCCATTTAAAAAAAATAAAACACTCAATTTTCAAAAACTTCGCTACTCAAAAAACGTTAGAAAAGAAAAGAGGAAAAAATCGCACTAAGCTTAGCATTTCACACGAATAAGGTAAACAAAGTGGCACTTGAACACCGCAGCACATTTCCTCTTTATATAAAATAAAAAGTATAAAGTGTGGCTGGTTTAAGCACTCAAATCTCAACTGTTTATCCCGTTTTTAAATCCGATCAATATTTAAGCAAAACGTGGCCTTGTCATATTTTCCTCGCAAAACAACAGAGGGATTTTCCATCTCAATCTACATCTTATTTGCATAGTAGTCCTCGAGGTTATCACGCTTGGCGAGGCAAACACAAACTTACAAATCCAACCCAGAGTAGAATAAAAGTAGAACGTTAGCAAAACAAATCAATTAAACTAACAATCAGGCCAAAATTAGGTAAACATGGAAAATCCATCACTAGTAAAC